>CM031236.1:622743499-623051843 GCA_018340775.1 Taxus wallichiana var. yunnanensis | reverse complement strand
ATGGTTGTCGAGAAAAATAGTTGAACATACTTTGAAATGATCAATTCTATGTTGGCATAGTTCATTGAGCATTTCTGTATTTATTCTAAGAAGATATTAACAAGAATATGACAAGAACTTTAATGTTCATGTATTTTATGTTTTAGATTTCTTGTTGAAAGAGAAAAGTGAAGTGAGTATAAACCTCAAGGATATTTTATCTATGGAAATTTTAAACCTAACTATATCATAGCTTATGTGATTATTGGAAGGAATGGCTACGGTGTTTTCATTTAACCTCTCTTGAGGAAAAACCTATTTACAACCCCATGTTACTATGAATTTTTAGAAATATTTCATAATTGAAATGTGTTTTTCTACATAATTATATAAAAACATTCGAAACTTTATTCAAATAAACACATAATATGAGGAAGACTTTCCGCAGATTTGGAACACTACAATATTTGGACATGTTTATAGTATAATTTGATAACTGAAAAAATTTACTTTATACATGTTGTTTATCTTATTGTTTTCATAGATAAAAATATTTTCTGCATACTCTTTACACAAATACATTCATTAATTAGATTTATCTTGATATGGGTCACACACATATTTCTATATGCATGACAAGTGTAGATCTGAGTTCCTTCCCATTAACACTACTCATTAGTGAATTATTACACTATACAATTATTTTTTTCATTATATTTTCTTTACACTTCCTAATCACACTTGATTATGTACATAGTGTCTATGTTATATTTTAATCTAGTAGGACTAACACATGTGTTTTTTTACAACACTAATGTTTCTTGTCATCTGATATTTTTTACTACTACTTTCTATACTTGTTTGATACATTATACCACTACTTGCTTATGAGGATCATTTCCTTCATGACTACAATGTCTTTTAATTCATTTCTTATGATTGAATAAATTAATTTTATTTACTACTATTATATGTTTTCTTACTATATTCATCTTGGATGTCTTCTTTATCATATGACAGCATGTGTGTCACTTGTTTTGTTGTATTACCATCTTGCATATATACACTTAATTCTCTACATTGTGTCTTATAGTTCCTTTAATATACAATTAACTAGTGACACTATGGGTGTACCATGTTTGTTTCTCTATGCCTACATGTGAATATGTTTCTCTAATATTGATTACTTGTCTCTAAAAGTAATATTGTTAGTTATATATACCTATGGATATTGTTGCTTATGACACATTCAATGTTTCTACATGAGAAAATTGTTAATGTTACTTCTATATAAAATTATTATTTATTGTTACATGTTGCATGTTTATTTATTTGTGGACTATGGTATCCACAATATATTACGCCCCCTTTCAGAGTATATATTCCTAATGGTTGTCACCATTCTAATTTTATATATGATCCTATGTAGATTATCAAACTTACTACAAATGGATATGTATAATTTTTTTGTTGTGTTGCATACTAAAGCTGTATTTCGCATCCACATAAAAAGAGTGGTAATTTGTTGGGACATATTTTACATCGAAACAAAAATTATTAGATATAAAAACAACTTATTACAGGTTCAAAACCCTCAGAAATAGGTAAAAATTCTAAAAAGTGTCATAATTAAATACAAATCAAAACCATACACTCCTAAATCAAGAACATGGCATGGTATTAACCACTCTATACATTCCAAGATTAAAATGGAATTTTTAGGTAAAATAAGATAGTTTGATATTTTGTTATGTATTCAGATGTTTTTTATAGTAGTTTTAGACACTTATTACTTATTTCAAAGTATTATAGAGAGGACATGATTTATTCATTCCTTATCCTCTACACTACTTGAGTAAACATAGTTATGAGAAAAGGATTGGGACCATGGTACTTTGTCTCCTCTACATTATTCTAGAATCCATACACTCAATATCATAAGTAAAACATATTTTGAGGGAATGGTATAACAATTCCTTTTTAACTATGTGATTTTATCTTACATTATAGTTAGAACATTTACAAAATTTGACCAAGATCCAGCTACAATGATAGAGTGTGATCCATCGGGTAATGGAGTTTGATGAAGCATGTAAGATATTCACAATTTGTTATTCATGTTCTATCACAAATTTAAAGTGGAATATATCAAGGTTCAAAACATTTTTATATGCAATTTTATCTTTAAATGAGGTACTTTGGTACCTCTCTCTCTTTACTTCAATTTTGGGTTATATGATCTCAAAAATATAGCCCCTATTTGACACATTTAGGACGGACCACCCCATGCTTCATCATCTCAAAAAAATCCAAATCTCCATAAGATAATAAAATATGAGAACATCTCCCTCTACAGAATGAACATGTGTATTGACTTGCATGCTTTATAACTCCTTTACTCTACTTTATTCAATTTTTAAAGTTACAAAATTTACAAGTGTTAATTATAGTCCATGAGCTACACTTCTTGATTCTATAAAAACATCAATACACTCTGTCTTGAAAATTTTACCGTAGAGCATGCCAACGCTAACACATAAAAAGATAACTTTGGGTGAAGAAAAAGTGTGCACACCCTAGTATGTATTTCTATAATAATTTAATTTAAATTACATAATTAAATGGGGGTGTAGTAGGGGGGGGATGTAGACACTAATTTATGTAAATTATCCTTTGAAAATGAATATTTTGGCAATTATCCATTGTTAAGAAAAATGATCACATTTTAATTCCAATTAGACATCTCTCTAGTTCTTTCATGACATTGAAATCTCCATGATATAATCTAGAAAATTTATGAAATAGTGATTAATCAAAGTAGTAAATAAAACTTCAAAATAATTCTAGAACTCTTTATTTACATCATATGATTCCTATAAAAGACCATAAAATTTGGTCATTATGTGTTATGTAGCCGTAGTTGATTTGTATTCTCATTCCTTCTTTAATGTTTCAACTTTTATTTATATTTTACTACCTTTATGGTTTCATTTCATCTTACTATAGTTGTGTTTATCAGTAATATTAGACATATAGAAAGCTATATAAGTATGTCAATATCACTTTTAACTTACTAGACATTCTTACAAGATATTACTGTAAATACCACTCTAAAAGCAAACAAGGATCTCCTATATATTCATAATTTAGTTGAACATTAATTAAATAATCTACTACTATATGTATCTATCACCCAACTAGTTAAAATAGTATAGCTTCCTCTATTTACAAGAATGAAAATGTAATATAGGCATGTATTAAATAGTGAAAATTCACTCTAAACAATGTCAAAGAGTTTCGAGGGATAAAGGGTTACATCACAAAGCTAAAAACACACCATACTATATGATGTGAATCTAGTTCGCATGAGGTTGAAATACCTCCAAAAACACACATAAACAACTTTGGAAATAAAACTCGGAGTTTTAAAATAGATTTATTCTCATTATTTAATCAACACTAATATTTTACATCATTACAATCCACCTTTTATTTCACGTCTACTCTAAAAAACCCTAAAATGGTAAAACCCTAAATGCATAAAACCCTAAAATGCCAAAATTACCTATCCGGTAAAAAAACTTAGATGGGCCCCAAAATTTTCATGAAAATATCCCTACATAAATTAAGGCTTGTGTGAAATTTTGAATTATTATAACGTGCAAAAAGAATTTATTAAAGTTCTAAGACCTAGTCAAAAGTGAAAAATGTTCATAGTTAATTTGAGGCCACTAGATGAAGGAATCCGGACATGAAAATGTGCCAAATGGCTACAAACTTGCAGTAAAATTTAACCCCAATATAGTACTAATGTATATCTACCACCCTATAAAATTTCAAGATGATCCAATGGTCGGATCAAAATTTATGGTCTCCGCAAGTTATGCTCCCGCATCATTCTCCCCTGGTTGAAAAGAATTCAGCTCCTGCGAAATTCAGTTGACAGAATTCATCTAATTTTTCACTATCAATATTCTTCAACTCCCACTCAGGAATCCAAGTATTTTCTTCTTACTGTAAACCTTCCCACTGTACCAAATATTTGTTGTAGCTCCCATGTCTAGTAGTGACTGTCTTTTGGTCCAAGACACGCATTACCCTTTCCTTTTTCTTCTTCGGCATCTGTTGCTCCTAGTTTATTTATTCCTCCTCCAAAAAATTTCATCATGACCTAGAAACTTATATAAGTTAGAAAAATTAAAAACTTGTGAGATAACAAAGTTTTTAGGTAGCTCTACCTTGTAGGCATTATCACTCATTTTCTTTAGAATCCTACATGGCCCAATCTTCTTATACTTTAGTTTATTATATGTCCCTTTAGAAACCTCTCCTTTCTAAGATGAACCATCACCATATCTCCTTATTCAAATATACTTACTCTCCTATTGGTATCTCTGTAACTGCTTTATATTGTGCATTATTCACTTTCATCTTTCCCTCACTTCATCCTACAGAACTATAGAATGTGTTTTGCAAATGCTTCTACATCATCACTAGTTTTATCTTCACTAGGTAGCACAATTAGATCTAGGAACCCCTTGGGATTCCTACCATATACAATTTGGAAAGGAGACCTCCCTGTTGACCTATTTACTGAGCTATTATAGGTAAACTCAACTTGTGGTAAAGCTAAGTCCCATTGTTTTAGCTTTTCTCCAACTATGCAATGTAGGAGATTTCCCAAGCTTATGTTTACTACTTCCATCTACCCATTAGTTTGGGGGTGATATGTACACTCACCGAATCGTAGTTTTGTCCCTAGTTTCCTCCACAGATTCTTCAAAAAGTGACTCAGAAAATTTGTGTCATGATCTGAATGATCATTCTTGGAACTCCATGCAATCTAACCACTTCTGAAAAAAAATTTTACAACACTGGAAGTGTCATTAGTTGTTATAAAAGAAATGAAACATTCCATCTTAGAGAATCTATCAGCCACAATAAAGATAGAATCATTCCTTCATTGTGTGTTAGGAATTCCTAATACAAAATACATACTCAAATCAACCCATGGCCTTGTAGGGACAAGTAATGGCATATACAACCTAGTATTTTGTGCATGGCCCTTAGCCATTTGACACACTCTACATATTGCTAAAATCCTACTTATGTCCCTCTTTACCTTTGGCAAATAATACTTTTCTACAACAAGAGCAATTTTCTTACTTATACCAAAGTGTCCATCTAACCCCCACTATGCAATTCTCTTATAATATTTTCTCTCATTGAACCAGTAGGGATGCACAATTGTTTCCCCTAAAAAAATAACCATCCTGCATCAAATAATCAGAAGAACCACTACCTACTGTAGGGTCCTTAATTTGTCTCACAACATCACCAAAATATGGATCACCTTCATACAATTCCTTAACTTCCTCAAACCCTACTACTTCATTTTCCATTGTTGTCAAAAGTGTTACATGCCTACTCAAGGCATCAAATAACTTGATTCTTGTTACTCGACTTATGATTTAAGACAAAAGTATATTCTTGCAAAAATGAAACCCATTTTTCATGCCTACTATTTAGTTTCTTCTATGTGTTTACATACCTCAAGGCTTCATGGTTAGTGAAGAGTACAAATTCTTTTGCTACCAAGTAATGTCTCCAGTGCCTTAATGCCTGAACAATAGCATAAAATTCCACATCTTAAGTAAAATAATTCCTCCTACTTCATTTAAATTTTCATTGAAAATTCCATAGGTCGTCCTTCTTGACTCAGTACAACTCCAATACCAACATGTGAGGCATCACATTCAACCTCGAAGACCTTGCTAAAATCCGAAATACCAAAACAGTGCTTCGACACTTTATTCTTCAACAATTCAAAACTATTTGTTGTTTCCTTAGTCCATACAAACTCCCTCCCTTTTGTACACTCTGTTATGGGTGCATCAATGCTAGTGAAATTTTTGATGAACTTCCTATAAAAAGTTGCCAATCCATGAAAACTACGAACCTCCGTCACATTCCTTGGGAATAGGCCATTCTAAAATTGCCTTTACATTTTCCTCATCCATCCTCACTGCATCCTCTCGATATGAAAACCTCAAAAAAACAATAATCTTCTTGAAAAAGATCTACACTTCTTTAAGTTTTCATATGGCCTCTCTTTACGTAACAAGTCTAAACCAATTTCATATGTAATAACTATTCTTCCACTGTCTTACTATATATCAAAATGTCATCAAAATAGACAACAATAAACTTATAATTATATTCTCTCGAGTACTTTGTTCATCAGCCTCATGAATGTACTGGTGCATTAGATAACCCAAATGGCATCACAATCCACTCGCATAATCCTTCTTTTGTTTTGAAATCCATTTTCCATTCACCCCTTCACGAATCTGGTAGTACCCACTCCGCAGTCAATCTTGCTAAAATGTCGGGATCCCGCAAAGACATCCATCATATCATCCAATCTTGGAATTAGTAACTCGATAATTAATTGTGATCTTATTTATGGACCTTCTGTTTACACACATTCTCCAGATCCCCATATTTTTAGGAGTTAATTGTGTTGTAGTTTCACATGGACTCATGCTTTCTCTCACTAACCCTTTATGTATTAGATTTGTCACTTATTTGTTCAATTCTTCACTCTATGTCAGACTCATCCAATATGCTTCCTAGTTTGGAAGGGTAGATCCTAGGATCAAATCAATATGTTGTTGAATATCTCACTTCCGAGGTAACCTATCCGGTAGCTCATCCGGTATGACATCTTCGTATTCCTTTAGTACCTTTTCTCGCAGCAACAGGTATATTAAAATCCTCTATTTCCACCTTCTTTGACATTAGTGCATAACACCATCCAACTTCTTCCATTTCTATAATAGACTCTTTTATAGCCAATAAGCCCTCACTCTTCTCTTCTTCCTTGAAGGGTAACAAGACCACCTTTTACACCATACTTCTAAAAAGTATATATATTTTTCCTCGATCATGTGTAACCTTTCTATCGTATTTCAAAGGCCTCCTAGTAATATATGGCATGCATCCATTAGGATAATATCATACCACACCTCATCCTTGCAGGTATTCCTAATCGAAAACTTTACAAGGCATCTTCTATCTATGGTTACGCTCATTCCATTTATTGAGCCATGATATATGATAGGGATATGGGTACTTCTCACATTTCAGATTGGGTTTATGAACCATCACGGTTTAAACCATATTATCACAACTACCACCATCGATAATATTTTTACATACCTTTCCTCTAGAGGTGCATCTTGTTTAAAATATATTAATTAGCAACCATGAATCAACACCAACAACATCTTGTTCTTTCTCCTCCTTGGGCAATCATCATCCTCCTTATCATGAGGGTTTCACCCAAGTCTCAGGTAGTAACCTCCATTTATTCTTCCTCTTCTAATTTAACCAGATTTACTTGTGGTTGTTCTCGTCACCATCTATCTTGTGTGGGATAGTACAAACACTCAAAATATTTGTGCCCCTATTCACCACATCTCTAACATGTATATTTCCTTTTAGGACTATTCCATCCTCTTCCTCCATTATAATCTCTTCCTCCTCAAACCCCCTACGTCTTTAGTAGTTACCATGATTTGACTAGATTATTCATCCCATTCTCGCATTAGAGGATTCACCTTTTGTAGACTCAAATCTATCCCTACCTCTCATGGGAGATGACGATGGCCCTCTCTTCACACCACTTCTAAAATTATTCCTCTTGTTCTTTTCTTCTACCTTTAATGTGAGTTCATAAGCGCGGCCAGCCGGATATGGATCCGAAGCATACTCAGTTCATCTTGTATGGTGTAACTCAACCCATTAATATACAATGTAGCCTTTTGTTCTTTAGAATCTCCTTGTTCCACCCTGATTGACAACTTGTAAAATTCATTGGTATACTCCTCAATGTTGAGATCCTTCTGTCTTAGGTTTTGGAACCTTTGAAAGAGTGTCTAAGCATAATCTACATGAAGAAACTTTTCTTTGAGATTATTTACCATTTTATTCCAGTTTTGGATCTTCCCCTTTCCATGCCTTTGTCTTTTATTTTGTAGTTGATCCCACGAGATCAATGTATGTCCGCATAACTTCATGCATGCAAACTTAGGATCAACTTGTCTATATAGATCCTGCATATGCCTATTCATCTAGGCATAACCTCCCCTCCCTTGTCTATCCATGATTATATAAAATAAACACAAAATTACACATAAAAATGTAATATGTTAACTTAACTATTTCCCCAAGGTCTAAATCGCTCTTATACTAATTGATGTGAATCTAGTTACAAGAGGTTGAAATAACTCCAAAACACACATAAATAACTTTACAAATAAAAATATGAATTTCAAAATAGATTTATTCTCATTCTATAATCCACACTAATATTTTACAACATTACAATCTACCTTTTATTTCAGGTCTACTCTAAATAAACCTAAAATATCAAAAATTACATACTAGCAAAAAAACTCGGATGGGCCCAAAATGTGCCTGAAAATATTTCTTCATAAATTAAGGCTCACACAAAAATTTGATTTATTCTAACAAGCACAACAAAATTTCTTAAAGTTTCAAGACCTAGTCAAAAGAAAAAATGTTCCTGGCAAATTTTAGGCCACTAGATGAAGGAATCCAGACCTAAAAATGTGCCGAAATGGCTACAACCTTGCAATCAAAGTTGACCCCAACATATCACTAATGTATATATACCACCCTATAAAATTTAAAAATGATCCAACTATCGGATCAATAGTTATGGTCTTCAAATTTATGCTCCGCATCACTACATGACCAACTCACTAGGTACATTCTCCATTATATAGTTATACCACTATGTGTGTCTATAAATACATGAGGGAGTTCATAAGGTTTATCTTAGATCATATTCAAACTTACACAAAAACCTAGGATAACTACATGAGGCCAGATATTACATGAGGTATCCTTGTAAAATACTTAGATTGGTTATGTAGGGTTGAATGCTAAGGGTAGTCAAACCTCAACACACACATGATTTCACTTTTTCGTTATTTATTTATTAATAAGTTTATGAATGATATTGCAAGTTGTTAGGTTTCCACTTTATTATAGGTGATTACATGTCTTACTAGGGTTTGGAAAACAAGATTTAAATCTAATGAAGAAAATTTCTAGAAAAGTAAATAACATATGATGTCTTAGAACCTAAGAATTTAAGGGTCTAGGACTGTACATCTCCGATAAATACTATATGTATTTTTAAATTCTTTCTCCAACTCATTTTTTTGTTCAAAAATAATAAAAATCATCCACAATTTATGACATACCTTTTCCACATGTATCTTCATTGAAATATCCCTTTTATGGTATGTACAATTAATTCCAAATACTAGATTGGTTATGTTGGTTATGCATACAATTAATCTACCAGTTCATCATTTATAATTATTGCAATTAGTAATGAACAACATAGAATCACTATGGTAGAAAATTTTCATTAGATTAAGATGAAAATTTATAAAAAAATTGAACCATTGTGTGAAATTTGAAAGCAATAAGGTTTTTTAGGAGTGATTTGAACATGTAAGTAGTCTTAAAAAATTAGACTTATCCTTCTTTAGTAAACTTTTTCATCAACAAGGGGTTTCCTCACTTCAATAATCTTTCCAATAGAGGATTCTCATATGAGAATTTGGTGTGTAAAGTCATGAAATTGTACTAGGTGGGGGTTTCATATTTAGGATTCCAATTTGAGAAATCTATTTATATTAATGAATGTTGGATAATGGAGATGAAATATTAGGCCTTGTTAATTAGCATCATGAATAATTAAGTAGGAATAATGAACAATGGAATGTAATGTAATTAGATAGAATAAAAGATATTTAAATAATCCATTAGACGTTGATTAACAGTGGATTCGATCATCTTGTAGAAACAATTGGAGAGTGATTTAAGATTGAATTTAGTGTGAAAGAGGGTTAATGTAATTCATTAATAAAGGGGAATTGATTAATAAAATAATAAATAATAAGAATTTAATGCACCTGTAATTGAAAATTGTATTTTATGTCGAGCAACTATAACCATTTTTTCTAGTTTAAGGTCTAACCTTTGAGATCTACTACCTGTTCTTTCCTTCACCAAGGTCATGCACTAGTCTTTGAGGCTTCGCATAACATTTCTAAAGATGACACTCGGAATGGAAACATATTTGAGGTGTTTCACTTTACAACAACAAACCTAAGTCATAGCTTGCTCTAAATAAATCCAAAAACTATCTAGAACACCTGACTAAAAGAATTTAGTACCCCTTTGATGATTGACAAAATATGGTCAACATCATTGCTAACTTTGCTGATTTGGTTGCTTGCTAACTAGTAAGAACCCGTCAAAATGGCTATTTGAGCCTGTAATTCTAATCGAAAAACCTCGCACCATATCCACGAACATGCATGCTAAAGGTTGCATAGTGCTGATAAGGATTGAAATCCTCCTTGGAAAAAATGAAATAACAACTACAACACCGCAACATGTGCACAAGAAACCTTTAGGAAGTAAACAAATCCTACGAGGCCCGCCAATTAAGTTATCATCCATTTTTGAAAGCAAAAATAGCTACATACTAACTAACCTCCACTTTTTGGTCCTCTTGGGTTAAAAGGGAAATTTATGATTTCATCTCTCCACTGGGCTACAAATAACGAAGAAAACCTCTTCTTGGCCCATAACCCATGCTTATAGGTTTTATAGCACGTTGTAATCGACTTATGTTGGATAAACATATCCTTAATGAACTTCTACTCTACTGGTGTTACAATCTAGATGTCTTGATACTTTATGTCAACTTAGGAGGAATCATTCTTCTTGTCTTCACTTGCAATTCCTTGTAACTCATCTAGGAGCTACACATATTACTCTCAATCTTCATCATGTTTTTCAGAGAAAAACAATGATCAAACACCTCCTAAAATAGTTAATTCTTTTTATCCCTCAAACTAATAATCTCCTTAAATAAATTAAGAGGTCTGAAAACCATTTGTATCTCACCAAGGATCTGAAAATACTCCTCCCAATATGAAACATAATCTTCCACCTACCGTCCCAAGATGATTTTGGGCTGTAAGAGATTTCTTTCTCCTCAATTAGGGATGTAAGTACCTATGAACCATTGAATTCTACAATCTAATCTTGATCTTCCTTTATGAATTGAGCTTTTGATTTCTTCCCAAGATCTTCTTTAATCTCTTGGTGATATTTTGCATCTTGAACTCATTGTAACTTGTTGTATTATGACCTCCTCAACCGCAACCTCACCAAATAAGCATGTGTCATCCTTTGGATATTGATCAAGGGCTATCATGCAAGCATAGACCCAATCTTCTTCAATTGGATACCCCTCTTCACCGATTTTATTATCATCACCTTCTTGAATCAAGATTACGCATAGTGGAGGAAGGGTGTGCTAGGTCTCACTTGGATTTGAAATTTTAGGATAAATGAATGGGATTCAAAATCTGATTTAGTATCGGAGGGGGTAGAAATTGTAGCTACGTAAAACTTAGAAACCGATAGTTAGGTGAATTGGTATATAGGAATAAACACTATATTCTAATGGGGAAGGTAAGTGACAACTACCCATGGACATGGTTCCTAAATCGATACTTATACTCCTATAATTCTTTAAAATATGTAATATAATCAACCAATTGGGGAAGAGAATCTTAAATCACTTGAACCATTGTTGTGGGCTAAACCAAACTAAGTAGAGGACCTCCCATCGATGCAGAGATGTTCTACACGAGGATGTTTATCTTGTAAAATATTCACTTTCTCATTGGCATCCTATCATATCTCTGCTCTAATTTCTAAACACCTCTTTGAGAATCTTCCTCAATTTGAAATTACCTCCAAAATCTACATACTTTTTCTCATATCTTGCATGATCTGCATAACCTAGAAAATATCCCTTTTCATGAACAACATAATGGATATATCGATGGCCATATTGATCAGCGTAATTTGGATCATGGGGATACATGTTGTAATTAAGGTTCTAGTATTATTCGCGGATGATATTAATAAGACGGTTGTAGATCTGGATATTTCAACTCTTTTAGGAAGGAATCCCACCTAGGAAATGATGTCATGATTGCATGACCTCAAAAGGATTGAAAATGAGAAATCATGTCTCGCTAGAAATGAAAATATCCTACTTAAACCATAAATATAATCACATATGTATAGATAATTACCTCTAAAAGGATGAAATTTTACCAAGAACAAATTGAACTTGGAAAAACTATGAAAATTGAATTTTTTGTCCCACCGGTCATGCCAAAAAACTATTATATTTTCAAGTATACCTTCACCGGATGGGAAATCATACTTCTAACTTCAGCCACTACAATGGGATCCCCTCCAAGTTATGGGCATCTCGGACCTGAGGGTAACCTCTAAGGAGGGATGGCTCCTCGATGGATCACTAAATTTCTAAATTTGTCTAGGTTGAAGGTTAGAAGGAATGTAAAACTGAAAGCTTGTAAAGGTGATACACCAAAATTTTGTGGGGCTTGGGCTTGCACAAACACACTTATTGATTGGTGAAAGGACTGCTGAAATTAAGTATGATAGCTTATTTAATTGATTTGCAGTTCACAAGGCAATGAAATACACTTTAGTGGCTTACAAAATGATTAAAATTGATTGATGTATGTGTTGTAAGAGTAATAACATACAAAGGAACTATAAATTCACTTAAACATGCCTAAATGTTTTTGTAACACATTATCAAAAAGTTGTTGATGGAGGAAAACAATATTCGTATTCAATCATAAGGTGAAAAGTACAAACAACTTTGCAACATAATAGTGCAAAATTCCCCGTTGTACTTTACAAGAGCACACAATATATAGCCATGAAATCACTCTAACTCACACCCTAAAAAAGTGCATGCACTATTCCCTAACCCCTCCGTGCATGAATAAAATACTCAAAATCTAATAATAAAAATAAGGCTAATAATGGCATGTCATCTCTCACTCAATCAAACTAGAGTTGATTGAGTCAATCTCATCCTTATGCAAAAGGAGGTGTGTGGGTGTTTTACAAGGAAAAGGTATAATTGTACATGCAAAGGCTAATTTGTCTTCATGTGTATTTAGGATTACATGGATTATACATAGCTGGCATAATTAATGTTTTCGACTTATTAGCATCTAAGAAATAATATACTTTCCTTTAAAAGGGACATGCATAGTCTAGCCTTTTCTAACTCAAACCCCCATATGCAACTTCAAAATGGTTGAATAAAATAAACAACCCTTCAATAAGTGAATAGATGCTTAAGGGCGAAGTTCATTTAATTATAGTTCATTGACCATGGTCATTATTCACCTAAGGCTTGACTCCATGGGTTAAGGTAAGAACCCTAAAATCACTTTTTAGTTGTTCATTTTCCTGCGGTATGATGGTGGCGGTATGGTGGGGAAACCTTGTAGAATTTTTTTCTCCCTGGCCGCCATGGTTTGAAAATGAAGCTTCTAAATGTTTTATTATTGATGGCCAACATTGTTGTAGCTTGGGCTCTACAAAATGGATGGATTTGTTTTCCTTTCTCTATGGCCTAAACTATTTCCCACTATTTATGCATATTTTCATGGATTCACCGTCTTTTTTCTTTGTAAATAGGTTTAACCATTTCATTATTTCAATTTTGATCCCTACTTGTTTGCTATAATGAACTCTCCTTTGGAAAATTTTGTTGAGGGTATTTATTAGTCGTGGCTGCTATTAATCTACATGTGTTGGGTCATAACCACCATTTGTTTTTGTGGAGATTTTTCTCAAAGGTAACTCTTTGGATGGTTGATTTTAATTGCAAATCATGCTCCATTCTTTTATTTTCACAAGGGATTTTATCTATAGATCTGATTAGTAATGCTTCATGGGTTAGATTAATGCTTTTTTCAGCCATTATTTCTTGGTCTCTATGAGATCTTCTCGTTGTAATTTTAGTGTTGTTAGCTCAAAAATGTAGTTTAAGTTGAAGATCTCCACTATCTATTCATGGTTCTATTTGTTAGAGAATGAAGCCCTTGATTTTCTATTATTTTCCTTTGTCTCTCACTTGTTAGGATTCGGTTTTGTGGTTTAAGCATGTATGATAGTGATTGCTAGATTTATAAACCTTGGAGCTCTATTTTAAGCTTAGCCGTCATTGTAAAGTTATAGAGCTCTATAATATCTACTTTTTCACAAAGGATTGTTGCAATATTTTTAAAGTTATTCTTGGCGGGAGTTGTGTGCATATTTAAAATTTCTCATTGGGTTTTGTATATCTACCAGTGTCTCACAATACTCGGGCTTGGTATTAGTTGTTATTGTTTGTTGCATTATGGGGTTAACGATGGAAAATTTTGAGTTGTATGTTTATTATAAAATAGCTCACCATATTTGATATCTACCCCTATTTTGAGTTCATCTTGTACATTTGAGAAAATATTTTCTTCTCTTTGTTTTTTTGCTCGATTTACCTTTTTGAGTTTGCATTTATTTGTCTGAAAATTACTATATTATGCAAGTTTTATTCGATTTGAGCTAGAAATTATTTGTACTCACATTTGAGCTTTGTATTAAATGGTTTGTGCATGATTTCCATTGATGGGTACATGAGCTTTAAATTTTTCCATACTTGAGTTACCTTTCGGGTTGACGTTTAGAGGCTTGGCTTTGTAGTGCAATGGTTGAAAGTAAATCTTAGTCTCTTTTATCTTCTCGGCCATTTGTGATGAAACAATCTTTCTTCATGCATGAACTAGTATTTAACTTGTTTGTCCAAATCATTCGCATCTTGAATATTCTCATTGCATATAACTTGTCCTTTGAAATTGAATAAGTCTCATGGCTTACAATTGTAAATGCTACTCAAAGTTGATTACTTTTTGATAACTGGAATCATCCATGAAATTTTTTTAATCTATGTTTTTGTTGAAAGGAGAGTATTTTTTTATAAACATTTAGCATGTTTGGTTAGCTTGTAGGGTTCCCAAAATGGTGCTTCTCTGTTTCCTATGTATTTGATCTTTGGAAGTGCTATTTCATCACGTTCCAGGAGTCACTTCAGAATCACTTGTGCATACCGGGATTGTATAATGAACTCTACTCTCTATTACCATCCACTCATCAAATCAGAATATGTAAAAGTTTTAGTCTAAGATTTCTTATAAGTCTTTAGCAAAATCACACTTTCCTTTACTAACGAAGTAGGGATTTGTAGAAAGGCATATATTTTATTATATGGTTACAACTTAGTACTCTATATTTTATTTAACACCTGAAAATCTTTAGCTTTGTATTATTTTATCATTTTTTTGTAAGAATACACTTCTTGTAGTATTGGTGCTATCTTTCAATCACTTGTTGATGGAAGATTGAATAATATATGTCCGAGAAATTTATGTTATGATGGAAGACGAGCTTATGGATTTCTACGATGCACTTCCTTTGCATTTAAAAAAATGAAATATGTATTCTCCTTTCCTATAGAAAAATATGAAATATGTATTCTATCATTCTTTTTGCAGGATCTTGAAGTTAGATGTATCTTAAATTGAAGTTGAATTTTGTACTTTGAAGGAAATGTATTCAAGACCTATGATCTTCTACTAGTTGCCAAAATTATGAGAAATTTTACTTTTATAACTTTTTGTAAACTTTATTCATGCCTTTTTCCATATTTTAAATTTTGAATCTTGATGAAGTTATGAAAATGTGTACCTTGTATTTCTTTTCACATGGACTCTAGCTTTTTGAGCTGATTTAAACTCGAAGATTGCGCCTACATAGTCTGTCTAAGAATTGATTAACTATGGAAAATATGATTTCATTTCTCCGATAGTAACCATGAACACCTATGATTTTGAAAGTTAAGAATTTTCCTACCTAAATCTTGTAAACATGTGGCTTGTTCTAAATTTTATGAAAACTGAAAACTATAATCCTTTGAGAACTTGTATCTTGCGATCATCTGTTTTTATTTTTCTTCTTAAAGTTATAACATTGCATCTATACCTTTTAATATGAATTATTACTTATTTTATGGCGTGCCCTTGAATGCTGATTATCTTCTCTATGTTATTCATTTCCTAGTCCGATATCATGCATTCTTATAAGTACTTATTTTATAAAGTCGTATGCCTGAAATTGTAAGTTCATGCTAAGTGAGAAACATCCAGAGCTCTAAAAATATATTTTTCTATGAATAGGTGTTGTAGTTAGGGAGAGGAGCATGAAGATGATGCAGATGGAAGAAAGGAGCATGGGTAAACCAACTCATTCGAGAAAATTATGGGTTTCTTATCTCCTCATTTACTTAAAATTTTATTTATATTCATATATATTTCTTGTTCACATAAGTTAGCTCCTACAGCTTGTGTGGGAAACATTATTTCTTCATGAATAAATGGAATTATATTTTGTAATTGAGTTGTCTATTTCCTTTTACATTTGATTATTGTAACTTATAATTGTTTAATGAACTAAACAACTCAACACATAATTAATCTCATTTAAGTATAAATAAATAATCATAATTTAATGCACCTATAATTGAAAAATGTACTTTATGCCAAGGAAATGTAACCATGTTTACCACTGGGTAAGTGCAGGAAGTTGATGGACAAATATAGGGTCATCCGTGGACATCATATTGCAAATAATAACATAATATCAACTTGTAGGGTTTATGAGAAATACATACACTCAAAATTAGAAAAAATTATATTAATATGAATTGTAGCATCCGAATCTAGTTTCTAAAATACTAATTTTTGTAAAAATGGAAAATATTAGCTATATTAAACACTCAAAATTCAATGACTTGGTATTTTTTTTTTTAAAATGCCGATAAGATTATAGTCCGTTTGCCCACAATTTGGATGACCAAAAATTGATATATATTTTTTTCCTCTAGTGAGAAGTTATATGCCACTATCTATCTTGGGATGGATTTTATTTTGTATTTTTTTGAGTAATATTTTATTTTTATAATTTTTTCCGTGAAAGTGGTATGAAAACATAAAGAAAACAGAGTACTTTCCGTTTGCCGCCGTAACTTTATCAAAAATATTGAAATCAAATAATTTTTTTTTTTGAACATGTATATAATTTCACCACGGTTGGGATGGTATAAGTTTTATCACAATCTGATAAGTGAAACAAATTTTGTAGTCTTAAACGTAGACATAAACATTCGCAGAAAAAGTGTCTTAAAGACCTACTATTAGTAAAAATTATAAAATGATATTTATCCTCTTCTATTCACTTTAAAATCAGTATTTATACAAAGCTAATAGTCTCCCTACGCAATGGTACTATTTTTATGACATATTTTTTACTTTTGGCATGGTTCAAGTCTCATGGAAGACTAAATTTGATGTTTTTCTGTTTTTAATGTAAAATTCAGGATTTGATGTCCACTTAATCGTCTCCCCAACTTGGTGCACTTACCCCACTTTAGGGTCCAACCTTTGACATATTCTATTATTCTTGCCTTCACCAAGGTTGTGTACTATTCGCTCGAGGCTTCTACATTAATTTTCTAATGACGACACTAAGAATGGAAACATATGTGAGGCATTCGCACCTTACAACAACACCCACAATTGTCATCTTGCACTCAATTCATCCAAAAACTATGTAGAACACCACAAATAAAAAAATTAGTACCCCCTATGATGATTGACCAAAAATGGTCAACATGACATTAACTAACATTTTTGTTTTAGGTTTCAACATGGAGCATGCCAACACCAACACATCTAAAAAAATATTGAACGAAGAAATAGTGTGTTTACATTCTAAGGTATGTTATTAATTTAAGCATGCAATATTCAATATTCTAAGGGAGGTCAAATGTAGATATTCAAATAACAAAGTTTAGATCTATTCCTTTGATAAAAAATACATACATTTTAAGTTTGATCAACATATCATTCTATATTTCTATTGAATTTCTCCTCTCTAGAAATTTCTTTTTCATTTATATAGGAAATATTAATTAACTACAGTTTTTTATCTCCAAGCATCATCTTACAAATTTTGATTTCACATCTTTTTCATATCCAAATCCATGTGAGTTAGGTCTATTACAAACTACGGTCCTAGATGACAAGTACGGTCTTAGCACATCTTATCTAATGAGTTATTTTTAATTTTTCTATGGTCATCCTTAACATGAAATTTCAACTATAAAATCCTCTACAAGAATTTAACTAACTAAATATCCTATGGAAGGTATAAAAACTAGTTAATTTAAATAGAAGGACTAAAACATTGTAACTAATTATACTGAAGCAATATAAAAAAATTGAATAATTAAATCTAATGGAAATAAACCTAATATACAAGAGAATAAAAGAAGAGGAATTAGTTGACAATAAAAGATTGTGGTAGGTTGTCACAGTCGACTATGAATTCTAGGAACGAAACGATCACTTAGAAGTGGAAAGGACTTAGATAACAACCAAATATTCTCATAGGTTATGTTTTCATCATTGTCATTGTCCTTGTTGTTGTTACCAATTTGACTACTTGTTTCTCATATGACTTGACATACAAGGAGAAAATGAGTAAGTATTGTAATATATATGTATGTAATGTCAAATACGCTATATAAAAACACAAGTGTAAAATACACAAAAAGGAAAACATAAATGGTACCCGATACATGTCGAGAGAAAGGGTGTAAAAAGAAAACTGTACTATCGTGAGTTTTTGGGTGATCTCATACCACTGGCTGAAGAAGTATAGGGAGGAAATGTTCTTTTCTTCCAACCTTTAACAACTTCCGTGAAATGTGTGAAGAGATCTCTCGCATCATAGTTATTTGGATGATCCGACACCAACTAGGTGAAGAAGTATAGTGAGGAAATTTTTGTGTCCTCCAACATTTAACTACTCCACAGGATATGTTAAGGACACCATGTAATGTAAAATTTGTTGTGTATGGATTTCAGATATCGTTTTAACTCAATCATTGTATATAAACCCACAATGCCAAAGGTGAAAGTGCATTGTCTTGAACCGTGTAAATATACTATGTTAGTGTGACAAAACCTCAATTATTCCCCCCTCTTAGGGGGAATGCAAGAAACCAAAAAAGGATAATGCGTCCCCAAAAGAGGACCTACTACACTCTCACTGTAAATCTCCCTATAGGGGGAAAGGGAAAACACTTGGTAAAAACTAAGGTGTGCACAAAGGGCATGGCTAGCCAATACAAGTGTTAGTTTGAAAATATATGCATGCACTAAGTGTAAAATATGCAAAAAATTAAGAACTACTAAGCACAGTAGTGTTAACACGAAGAAGACAAGTAAACCACACTAAGTGGGTTTCAAACATGGGACATAACTCATGATGTCAAAAGACACGCTATCTTGTCATGGCCACAAACAAAAAACAAATGTGCACACAAGAAAATGGAAAATCTGTATACAATGGAAAAAAATCGACAAGTCTAAAGACAAAAACAAGTAGTTCAGAAAACAATCTGCTACACATGGAATACCCGTTAGCATGTTAGAGTAATAACCAATATGTCAAAGAATGTATAAGTAATATAAGATGTTAATTATGAAATGAAACAATAGAAAGCAGTATGAAACAAATGCGGATGTGCCTAACAACTAGTAAGGGTAGGTGGTGAACGTCCATGCCACATTTAAGAGTCTCCTCCTTCGCCTCTACCTCTACGTCTCCTCTCTACCATTGGGATCTCCCATGTACCCTACCACTCTGTGACACTATTCTCCTCCTTATTGGTCTCACTCTCAAACTCTCAGATCTCAGATGGGCCTCCTCCTCCTCCTCCCCACTATGAGTGGGTATGACCTTAATTTGGAGGAGGGCTGCTAGTACTCTAGGAACTAGGACCTTATCCACACTGATAGGTACCCCCGGTATAAAAATTATCCAACCATGAAAGCCCTTAGGGTCTCCCTGATCCTCTCTGATGCCATGGTAAAAAGTAGGAATGGCAAGAAGTGCATCATCATATGAAAATCCAAACTCACTGTGGGACTCTATTGATCAGTGGACATTCACCTTAGCCATCCCTGTCTACTAACTACCTCGCACCACTATAAGAAAGTAGTATAGTCCTGTCATCACCCCATATCCATATCAAGTCCTGGTATGGTCTGGAAATGAAATCATCTATACTAAATGTGGAAACATGTTGATGCACCCCTCTGAGAGGGGCCATAACTATCCACCTAACACCTCCGATAGCACATGGATATGATATAGCAAATCCTCCGGTAGGGGATGATCCTCTCATAGACACAAGACATCACCAAAGTAGGGTGGCTTAGGGATTTCCCCTGTAGCCTCACAACATGGTATAGATCATGATATGTGGTCCTAAGAATTTACACATCTCAAGAAAATATCCTCCCATGTTGTTCAATAGCCATATTGATAGGATCCCAACAATACAAGAGCATATCCACCCCTTATTTCCCACCAAACGCAAAGCCAAAATACCAATGATGGGCTTACAAATTGTTCAGAGACAACTAACAATAGCCAGTATACCCTTCTTGATGATCACATTGGATTCTCCATCATCCCCCATAAATGATGCCCACTTTATATATATAACTAGAGAACCTTCTACAATTTCAATCGTCTTCTAGTCATAGGAACATCCAATATCCTCAGTAAACATCCTTGAGAGTGATAGTCCACTCTCCTCTAACCATAGGAAGCCTTGAAAGTATTCCATTCGACATCTAAGTATCTCAAGAAATCACACAAAGTATGTGGATGGCTAGCACTCTCAACGACATCTATGAAATACTTGCATGGTCCACCTAATGTAACAAGCCCTTCTCCTACTTGGACAACTGATCAATAATGCTTGGTATCCATTCACACTCTCTAGATCGGCTCCAAAAAATGTAAAAAATCCTTCTAAGTTCATCAAAACAAGAAAAAGAGAAAGTAAACAACATGTTTCAAAGCATAATCTTGTTAAAAACAATATAAAACAACTTAAAAACAAAAAAATCATGTAAGTTAGCTAAAACATGCTTCGCCGTGAGAATTACGAATCGGCCGCCCATGCAAGATGGAGCTTACATAATTCTGTGGTAGTTTCATAACCACCCCCTTATGTAGTACGGTGGTTTTATAACTTCAACCCTATCTAGAGCGAGCGGGTGCATCAAAAACAGTGCAAGTCGCTCCTTTCACCTAAAAATGAAAAAAATTGACAAAATTGATCATTTTAGACGAAATAAAGGAGAAACTCATGTAGAAAAATTCCTAGGAACTTTTTAACTAAAATATTTGTGAAAATTAACCCTTAGGTGTAGATTCTTAAATTTTTACATTTTAGGTTTGAAAAAAAAATGTAAACTATTAACCTTTATCTTAGTTGTTATACCTCTCACTCGTGGGGCTATGATTACAATGTCAAGCTCTTCACTTTGAATGTATCTCGCAATAAAAACAGGACATGTAATTCAAAGCTCCAAAATCACTATGAGGGTAAGTGCAAATGAATTTGAAAATGAACGGTTTTAGATATATATGTTTTGTTTTAACTTGGTGTTGAGTATGTGTGCTTTTCAAGGCTAGAACGTTGGCCTAACTATACTTCTATCCTCATGAAAATGGTAAGTACTCATGTATTTTTTATTATCACTTATTTTTCAATATCATATCTATATGCACTTGAGTCTTATTTGCATTTTACAGGTAGTGGGTACTTGGATGGCATCACTTGAGCACACGGGCATGTCAGGTATAACTTCTAACTCCCCATTTTTGGAACACCATGCTTGGAATCTACGTTTACGCCTCTTCATGGCTAAATTCTTTCGATTGGCCAATATATATGCACCCAAATTTACACATGCTACATTTTTAGAAGTGGTTCCAAAATACCCAAAAATGGTTCATGTCTTTTCCAAAGGTGTTCGAAACCCTTTTCTCTTTCTGCACTTATATTTGTAGCTTAGAAAACCTAACTTATCCATTGGATGCTTTTCCTTTGCTTTCCACAGTGTTTTACCTTAGTTTTTAGCCTTTAGTTACAACCTTACAATCTTCCTTTTATTTCCCACTATCTCCAATGAAACCCTAACATGAGAGGAAACCCTAAAACACAAAAAAACACAACCGCTAACCTAATTAGGTGGAAATTGGGAAATCACCACCCTAAATAGGCAACAATCCATGCATTTTGACCGAGACTTCATAGGCGTGATTTAGAGACGTTTTAAATTTTTCCATTTCACATTTTGCACATGTTTCTTGTTCAATTTGGATTTATGTAGGATTGATAGATGTGTACCAACCTCGTCTTCCACTTCTAATTGTTTATTGAGAGTTTAATTGTCCCTTCTTGTTGTGATGTAGCATTCCATTGCTACCCAATGCTTAGATAATTTCTCATCCTTTGTTCTATAAAATCACCACTTCTTCTGAAGTGAATGGTTAGAGAATTTTATTGTGAATTGCATTGTTATGGTGTTGAAATATCTCAAAAGACTACACAACCAAGCACAATACTCTTGTGTTGTTCTTCCTCTACCTGCATTGCTACCAAACTACTTTTGCAAGCCACCATTTCTCCACAATCATCTTCCTTACTTTTTACGCATTCCCAACTTCCTTGAATCACGTTGACACAAAATATTGGATAGATGGCGAGGGGACATGAAGTGATAACACAACTAACATTGCCTCAACACCGCATTTGAAGGTTGAGTTGATATTGAGTTTCTTCATTTCTTCAATTCTTTATTTCTAAATCTGTATGCATATTTATCCTCTAGAGTAGCAAATCATTTCCAATTAAATTTTTCACATAGATAGATCATTACAATAGTTCCCATTTCATTTGTATAACTTGATTAAATCATTCTTTAATTTATTGGGGATGTCATAGGGGAAGAAAATATTGTGAGAAGCTTTAATTTCTTCTTGTGCGCCTAACACAAATTAAAGGATACACATACATCATTGAAAATATTTCATTTAATTCAGATAGATTCTATATACTGTTGCATAGATAAATAGTTACATATGACTGTTTATTTTCTTAGGATTTATTAATTAGAATTAGGGGAAATTTTTTCATTTCTTTTTTGCATCTTTCATTTTCTAGAAATCCATAAAATACAAAAATATTTGTTTTAATTAGATTAATTGTTTTATATTGCTTCATTTATTTTATATTGGAAAAATACAAAAACATAGCATAGCTTTTATTTATTTTGATTAGTTTACTTTCTTGTATTAGATTAATTAAATTCACATTTCGTATGACCATTTCTCATGCAATATAACCTAGAGATTACATATTTGAGCCCGTAGTACCACAAAAAATCAACGACCACCATTATCGGGCATTTACCAAGGTCTTCATATTGATATCTTGCGAACCACATCATAATTGCCTACAATCACTCACCAATTAAGAGCATTAAAATATAAACACTACGATATTTCAAGAGTTGGGAAAATCATCACGGTTATAGGTTATATTGATCACTTGTTTTTCATTTCTGCCATCTCACATCATAGCTATTTGTTCCATATGACCATTCAGGAACAACAACACCCTTTATAAGCGGTTTACGATCCTAGAGTCCCTGAGATGAATGCTAATAATTTAGAGACTGAATATGATATGGGTCTCTGATTAAGGTCTTTAGGTTCTCACCACATCCACCTATCGCAATCTCCCAATTACATGTTCTCAAAAATGAAGCCGACAAAGACTACAACTTTTGTGTAACCATCTTGGGCCCAACTAATGCCCATCAGTGCCCATTAATATTTCCTTATTCATCTTCTTTTCCGTATCATTTCCATGAACTTGTCAGGAAATTTCTATGAGGTAAATGAAGGACAATTTCCATGCATTCCACAACCCATTGAGAGAGTTTCCCACATGGACATTGATTAAATTTTACGTATGCGAATTCTTCTTGACCACTCTATGACACCCACTTAGGTTATAAAGGATTTCATTTCCATTGAAGAGGAGATTCCATTAGTGCATGTAGAGGATATTAGATTTCCCCAATATCTTGTTTAACCATCTTCATCCCTTATTCGCTACACATAGCCATCCATTCATTCTACATTCGTTTTCCTAACATGATCTTGAGAGGATGAGCACGATTGAAGGTCATGTGTTGATTTTTAGTCATTAAGTTTCCCACATTACGAGTTTGTTCGGACATGTTTTCTTCTCTCTCTCTCTCATGTTTAAATGTTCATGCTTTTTCATGATTAATATATTTATTTTTGATGATTTAATAATTGCAAATTATTTCTAAAGTTTGAACAAAGACTTATTCACCCCCTCTTAGTGTCTCAAATTACCAACAAGGGTGACATCTCTTACAATTTGGCTAGAGAACCACCATCGCATTCTCTCCATTCCTCACCACGTTTCAATGTTATTGGGCCAAAGAAGTGGTGGCCATTGGAGCTGCGCCTAGTAATGCTCCTTCAACCATGCTCGATGTTCATCTTGCATTTAGCCTCCAAAACACACACATGATTGTGTAAAATTTTTAATTCTTCAAAATAGTTATCTTCTCATTCCTGAATCCACGCCCATATTTTACAACCTTACAATATTATGTTTATTTCCCACTATCTTTGATGAAACCCTAACATGTGAGAAAACCCCAAAAAAAAAAATGCACAATCCTGTCACCCTAACTAGGTGGAAATTTTGAAACCACCGCCCTTGCGTAGTAGGGAAACAGTTTCATGTATTTTGACCGAGACTTCTAGGCGTGATTTGGACACGTGTTTAATTTTTCTAGTTCACCTTTTGTTCATGTTTCTTTGTCAATTTGGTTGTCTCTAGGATTGATAGATTTGTACCAACCTCCTCTTCCAATTCTAATTTTTATTGAGAATTTAACTATCACTTCTTGTTGTGATGTACCATTCCCTTGCTGCCAAATGGCTTAGACCCTTTCCTAGCCTTTGTTCTATAAGATAACCACTTCTTCCGAAGCAAATGGTTACAGAATTTTACTATGAATTTGATTTCTATGCTATTGAAATATTTCTAAAGACTACACAACCAAGCACAATACTCTTGCATTGTTCTTCCTCTACGTGCATTGCTACCAGACTACTTTTACAAGCCACCATTGCTCCACCATCATCTTCCTTAATTTTTCTACATTCCAAACTTCCTTGACTCACGTGGACACAAAGGATTGGAAAGATAAGCGAGGGGACAAAAAGTGATATCACAACTGACATTGCCTCAACATTGCAATTTCCAGGTTAGGGTTAATATTGAGTTTCTTCATCTCTTCATATCTTTATTTCTCAATATATGTATGCATATTTATCCTCTAGAGTAGAAAATCATTTCCAATTAAATTTTTGCACATAGATAGATCATTACAATAGTTCCCATTTCATTTGTATAACTTTGATTAAATCCTTCTTTACTTTTTCAGGGATGTTGCGGGGAAGAAAATATTTTGAGAAGCTTCGATTTCTTCCTATGCCTCTGCGAGGCAAAATAAAGGATCCACATACATCATTGAAAATATTTCATTTAATTAGAATACATTATATATATTTTTGAACATATAAATAGTTACATCCGACAATTTATTTGCTTACGATTTGTTAATTATAATTAGAGGAAAAATTTTGTTTCTTCTTTTGCATCTTTTAGTTTCTAGAAATCCATAAAATAAAAAATATTTGTCTTAATTAGATTAATTGTTTTATATTGCTTCATTTATTTTATATTGGAAAAATACAAAACATAACATAGTTTTTATTTATTTTGATTAGTTTTCTTTAGTGTATTAGATTAATTAAATTCACATTTCGTAAGACCATTTCTCGTGCCCTAGAAGCTAGAGATTAAATATTTGATCCTGTAGTCCCACAACCTAATCAACAACCACTATTATCAAACATTGACCAAGGTATTCAAATTCATATCTTCCAAACCATATTGGAATTACCTACAATCACTTAAAAATTAAGAGCATTAAACTCGATGACTAGCGAGCTTTCAAGAGTTCGGGAAATAAACATGGTTATGGGTTTTCTTGATCACTTGTTTTTCATTTCCCCCATCTTCGTATCTATTTTTTCCATATGACCATTCAAGGACCACAACAACCTTTATAATAAATTTACAATACTAGAGTCCTTACGAAGAATTCCACTTATTTAGAGATTGACAATGATATGAGTCTCCCAATTATGGTCTTTAGGTCCTCACCACTTCCACCTGTCATAATCACCCAATTTCATGTTCTCAAAAATAACCCTAAAAATTCTACAAATTTTGGTGAAACCAACCTGGGTGGAACTAGTTCCCATGACACATTCATATGTCCTTATGTATCCATTTTATCTAGCATTTCCATGACCTTGTCAGGAAATTTCTATGAGGTAAATGAAGAACAATTTCCATGCATTCCACAACCCATGAGAGAGTTTCCGACATAGACATTGATTAAATTTTACGTGTGTGAATTCTTCTTGACCTCTCCATTACACCCACTTAGGTTAGAGAGGCTTTTTTTTCCATTGATGATGATATTCCATTAGTGCACATATAGGATATTAAATTTCCCCAATATCTTATTTAACTATATTCATCCCTTATTCACTACACATAGCCATCCATAAAATCTACATCGGTTGTGATGCCATGACCTTGAGAGGTTGAGTGTGATTGAAGGTCATGTGATAATATTCAGTCATTGGATTACCCACATTATAGAGTTTTTTCATATGTGTTTTCTTATCTCTCTCTCTCTCTCTCATGTTTGAATGTTCATGGTTTATAATGATTAATATTATTTAGTTTTTGATGATTTAAGAATTGTAAATTGTTTTAAAAGTTTGAACAAATACTTATTCACCCCCTCTTAGTGTCTAAAATTACCAATAGGGGAGAAACCTCTTGCAATGTGGCTAAAGAACAACAATTATAGTCTCTTCTTTCCACACCACATGTCAATTTTACTGGGCATCAAAGAGGTGTTAGCCATTGGAGCTACTTCTAGTAATGCTCCTTTAGGCGTGCACGATCTTCACCTTGCATTTGGCCTCCAAAATCGATAGATCAAAGATAAAATAAAGAAATATTCTAACATATTCAATGTGTGTAAAAAAAATGAGAAGAGCCTAAATATAAAGCCTGCGGGAGGAAGGAGGACAGTTATAACTATCCATCAAATACATAACAAACAACAATGTATTAAAACTAAACTAATGCTAACATTCCCCCCCTTATTACATTGTTCATACAAACATACATTTCCTAATACTGGATGTCCCCACTTAATGAGAACACTACAAAGAGGGTCTTCACACGAGCATGTGCCTACATGGTCTCGATACACATGGTTTTTCTAAGGTTGACCATAAACCTAGAGGGACAGGAGCACTTTCTGACTATTCACCTCGGTGGTTTTACAGGATTACCATGAACCAAGAGGATGATACCTTGGTGGTTTTACAGGTTTACCATGAACCAAGAGGATTTTACCTCGGTGGTTTTACAAGTTTACCACGAACCTAGTGCGAGTACCATGTGCTGATTTCAGTGCTTTTCTATTCCCCACGATGCTTTTCAATTTAGGAGGTCCCAAACAAGAAACTATGCAACATCTACACTTTATTGAAAAACAACAGAACAACCAACACAAAACTGAAATAAACAAACCAAAATTGAGGAATTGGTCCTCAATACCTTATTCACCACAATATCATGCTGGCGTTCTCATCACTTTCGGCTTGAAAGAGGTCATGGATTTCCTCCAGCCTCCATTTTCCTCCGTCCTCCTGTGATGTATTGCTACTTACTTCACATCAGAATCTTCAACACCTTCAACATCTGGTGGGTCTTTATCAATTTTCATTACACCCATTATATTTTTCTTGTCTACACGAACATCAACAATGAAAGCAAGGCTATCGTTGTCCTCAATTTTCTTTATTGTAGACTCGGTTGCGAGGGGATAGTTCAACACAGTGTAATGATCAAGTTTCTTTCTACAAAGTGTACTGAGTGGAGAATATCTGGGATTACAAGGTGTCTTCTTCTTGAGAGTATTTGCAGAAAATATATATTTAACATATTTTACCAATAAAACAACATCACAAGTTGCAACCATAACACTGTTGGTGGATGACGCAATGAACGGGCATACACTCTCCAAATTTTCCCTAATTCCATTGTGCGTTGGTTGTGTGGTTGATCTGTCACATTGTTGGACGAAGAAATCATGTAGGTGTAATATGGAGATAGCCATACGAGCTTCTTTGGGAACCGCTAAATCCATTTTTGATCTGATAATGGCAAGTGTAAATAGGCAGGACTTGCCATAATAGGCCATATTGGTGGCAAGATAGTTTCTCCTAACGCTGCACGCTACACATTCTTCCTCTTGATCTGCACGCTTCTCCTAACCTGCACGCTAAACATTCTTCCTCCTGATCAGTCTCTGCAGAAAATGGTTGGAGACAGTTACAAGATGGTTGAAATCAAAATTTCAACTGTTTGAGTCTTCCATGCCTGCACACTCTGAAATCTCTTTCTCCTTCCTTGTGTGACTTTTCCTTATCCTCGCATCTTTGCAGGAGCTCCACATTTAGATAATCCTTTCTTGTTTCATGCTGCGCAAGATGGATATAGCGTCGGTATAATTTCATGCTAAAATAATGGATGCTTCAAAATAGGTCTTTTCTCATTCCTCACGCTCTAGCAACTCATAACTAGAGATCTCTAGGTTTCCACGCATGTAGCTTACAAGTTTTCTCCAAATCTCTTTACTAAGTTTGGGTGATACCAATTTTCGAATGGAGTGATAATCAATTTATAGTGTGTGCTTTCCTAATGTGGTAACCAAATTTCTTTGCCAACATTTTTTTAACCTCCCTCAAACACTTGATCATTGAATTTTCTTACATAGAGGTAAAGTTCTCCTTGGTCGCTTTGGTAGCAAAACATGTCTTCACGCAGCTGCTGAGGCTAGAAGACAAGATAGGTCCTCACAATGCTAACATAGTCCTCCACTCATGCCTACTCTGATACCAATGATAGGTCAGAGATCAAATAAAGAAATATTTGAATATATTCAAATGTGTAAAACAAATGAGCAGAGCCTCCAATATAAAGCTGCGGGAGGAAGGAGGATAGTTATAAGCGTCCATAAAATACATGACAAACAACAATGTATTAAAATGAAACTAATGCTAAAAAAACATACACATGATTTTGTAAAATATTGAAATCTTCAAAATAGTTATCTTCTCATTCCTGAATTAACACTCATCTCTTACAACATTACAATATTCATTTTATTTCCCACTATCTCGAGGAAACCCTAACATGTGAGAAAACCATAAAACACAAAAATCCTAAAATATAAAATAACTTGGATGCAAAAAAAAATTTCATACAAAAATGTCCTTTTAAATTAAGCCATATACTAAATCTTGGGTTATTATATAAAACATAAAAAAAGATATTAAAACTCTAAGTTCTAGACAAAACCCAAAAAACGTTTGAAGCTAATTTTAGACCTCTAGAAGAAGTAATTTGGCTGTAAAATATGCCAAAGGTTCACCCAACCTTAGAGTAACATTTTTCATTGCATATTACTAATCAAGTTCTATCACCCTAGAAAATTTCAAAATGATCCAATGGTCAAATCAAAAGTTATGGTATTTGGATGTTATGCTCCCGCATCAAAATTCTAAACAAAAATAATTTGAAAAACATCTCAAAATATCTAGCTTTGCATGAAATTATTTGTAGGATTAAAACACCAAGGTGATACCATATCAATAATATCGATCTTCACAACTAGAAGAGAAGAAATATTCCCACAATATTCAAATTTTGACAAGAATTTTTTTGAACTACTACATAACCTAGTCATGACATATGTAAGTAGGACCACATAACATGAAACCCAAAATGGTGATCTATGGGGAATTTTTGTAAATTGAAATCATGAAAGGGTAGTCTAGTGGAAAGAATACTTCATTGAAAACTAAAAATGTGGTCAATAGTGCACAGTGATGAAAACTAGTAAACAAACTTTCCTAAGATGACTGTAAATAGACTATCATGTAGAGAAAAGAAGAACATAAAAATCATAGAAAATGTAAAATAAAATCTACCTAATACTGATATCTTAATTAGTATTGGGATGAAAAACTATTTAAATCTCGAGAGAAAGTGTAAGAGGGCTATTAAGGATCTGAAGGAAAACTTTGGTCTATTTTTTCCATTTTAATATCTTTGGGAAATACATAATGTACATGTATATAATAGACATGACAAAATAGGAATATGTCAATCTCCTAGAGCATGGATAAAGGATAATGAACAAAATGGAATTATGAAAATTACCTCTAGATTGTATACATTAGGAAAGAATTGTGCACATTAGGTTGGTTTTTGTTTAAAACACTAGTACAATATGAAGTTAAATCTTATGTTATTATTGCGTAATATCTCTCTAGCTTATATGTTTCCATTCACGAGCTTCCCCATTTTGTGGTTTAGTGCACAAGTCTCAAGATGTGATAATAATTAAGATTCATCCATACTACCAGTAAAGTGATCAATAATTATTGCAAAGAATATTTAGTGGATGATCAGTAGTAAGGGAGTTCGAGCTTCCTTATAATTTTAAGCTTAAAGAAGGTCAAAGTGGGTTCTGATCAATTTGGGAGATGGAACATCCATGCAAGATAAATTTTGGATTTGTATCTCAATGTTTAGTTTTTGCATAACTGTGAAATCATTGTAACCTTAATAGGATAATTTATACAAGTTAGTTATTCGGTTTTAGTGGGTTTTTCTCCCTTGAAGGGTTTTCGTATGCACCCAAATTTTCACATTCTACATTTTCAGAAATGGTTCAAAAGTCTCCAATGATGATTCATGTCTTTTCCAAAGGTGTTTGATCCCCTTTTCCTCTTTGCAGTTTATATTTGTAGCTTAGAAAACCTTACTTATCCATTTCATGTTTTTCCTTAGTTTTTGGCCTTAATTTATGAAACTACCACCCTACTTGGCGGCGGTTACACAACTTCCACCCTACCTAGGTGGAGGTTACAAAACTACCATCTTGTGAATGATGATGGTTCCATGTGTTTTGACCGAGACTTCTCATGTGTGCTTTGGACGCGTGTTAAAGTTTTCCAGTTTACCTTTTGCGCATGTTTCTTGGTGAATATGGTTGTTTGTAAGCTTGATATATGTGTACCAACATCCTTTTCCACTTATAATTTTGATTGAGATTTTTACTAACCCTTCTTGTTGTGATGTGGCTTTTCATTCTGCCAAATGACTTAGACCATTTCCCTACCTTTCTTCCATAAAATCACCGCTTCTACAGAAATGAATTGCTAGATAATTTTATTGTGAATTACATTGATATGTTGCTGAAATATTGCTAGAGACTACACAACCAGAAAAATATGAGTGTGTTGTTCTTCCTCTACCTACATTCTACTGAGACCACTTTTCTTAGCGACCATTGCTCCGTAACCATCTTCTTTTCTTCTTCTATATACTTAGATTCCTATAATCACATGGACACCGAAGATTGGAACATATAATTAAGGGGAAAGAAAGTGGTATCACAACCGGGATTGCCTCATCACTTCAATTTCTGAGGTTGGGGTTTGTATTGAATTTCTTCATTTCTTAAATTCTTTATTTATAAATCTATATGCATATTTATCCACTAGAGTAATAAATCATTTCCAATTTAATTTTTGCAAATAGATAAATCATTACAATATTTTCGATTCATTTTTAGAACTTCCATTGAATCCTTCTTTACTTTTCAGGGAAGTTCGTAAGGAATAAGAGCTTATGAGAAGATTTGATTTCTTCACATGCCTTTGAGGTAAAATAGAGGATTCACGTACATCATTGAAAAGATTCATTTAATTGTGATGGATTAGATATACCATTTCACAAATAAATAGTTACATTTGACTTTTTATTTTTTACGATTTGTTAATTATAATTAGAAGCAACTTCTTCATTTCTTTTGTTGATCTGTTACTTTCGTAAAGCCATAAAACACAAAAAGATTTGTTTTTATTAGATTAATTGTTTTATATTGCTTCATTTATTTTATATTCAAAAAATAAAAAACGTAAAATAACTTGTATTTAGTTAGATTAGTTTACTTTCTTGTATTAGATTAATTAAATTCACATTTCGTATGATCATTTCTGGGCCCCATGAACCTAGAGATTACATATTTGAGCCCGTAGTGCCACACCCGATTCAAAAGGTATCATTATCGACATTGACCAAGGTATTTAGATTCATATCTTTTGAACCACTTAAAAATTTCCTACAATCATTGAACAATTAAGAGCATTAAACACTAAAGATGACTGGGCTTTCAAGTTTTTGGTAAATCATCCTAGTTAGAAGTTTCCTTGATCACTTGTTGTTCATTTCTACCCATCTTCCATAGATATTTGTTCCATATGACCATTCAAGGACCAAAACAACCTTTAGAAGAAGTTTACGATCCTAGAGTCCCTCAACTAAATGGCGCTTATTTAGAGATTGATATTAATATAGGTCTCAGATTATGGTCTTTAGATCCTCACCACTTCAACCTGTCACATCTTTGCAATTGCAAGTTCTCAATGAATAATCATAAAATGTCTACAATTTTTGGCGGAACCATCACAGGTGAATCTAGTGCCCATAATCCATTCATTTGTCCTTATTCATCCATTTTATCTAGCACTTCCATGACCTTTTCAGAAATTTCTATGAGGTAAATGAAGGATAACTTCCATGCATTGTGCAACCCTATAGTGCCCACATTCATTTGACACTATTTAGATACTGATCTTGCTAATGTTGATGTAATTGTGGACATTATTATGTTTTGACTTAGTATGAGGTGTATATGTTAGGTCATGGATTATTATGGACCTTGGTTCTAGTTAGCATGCATGATGATTATTGGAGACATTATTATATATGGATGATGATATACTACTTGACATGGATAGGTTATTGATGTTGATTTTAGACATGTGACATTTGATATTATGAGTAGCTCTAGTATAGAGATTCATTGGATGATGATATAGTGGAAAAATTAAATTTAAAATGATAATGTTGAATTCTTGATATTGTTGTGATTTGGATTTGATATTTATATGTTTCTTATATCATTTTGGATGTTCTGATATGGCCACGAGGCCGAAGGAGGTATTGTTATTTTGCAGGTTAAAATATCACAACAATGTCGGGGGATTGAGACTAACCATATTGAAATTGGGTGAATTCAACAAGGTCACCATGGCAACTGTATTGTTTGTATGTGTTGTGTTTTGCTAGGAATTCGCATGGTAGGGGAGGGGGATTTCCATTATATGTGACCATGGAATATGTGTTTTATTTATGTGTTCCTTTTAAATTATTATTGTATGTATTTTATTTGTAATATGTTGCTTCTTTTAATTAATTTAAATGTAGTAGATTAATATGATAGTCATATAGTTAAATTTTATTTAAATTTAATTGGGACATGGAATGTAATTAATAAAGTTGTTGAGTTTAAATAATTATGTTAGAAGAGTGTGTAAGTTGATTTGTAAGGATGTGTAAGAAATATGTAAGAGTCATGTAAGGTAGATTTTGGAAGATCAAACACTCCATATTTTATGGAATTCGGAATTTGACCTTGGAGGCCAAATTTGGAGGCTTGTGGGACAAGTTAAACTTTTCCCACACCTCTTAAAATCATCCACTAACCATGCCTATGGGTTGGGAGTAAATTTTAGCCTTTATAATTAAAATTTGAAATGAGTATGTGTAAGACTTTATTGCTATTTACTTACAAATTTTTAATTCAGTCCTTGTTAAAGTATGGGTTAATTTTTGAGTGTGTAAGTTGCTTTTCATTTCCATTTAATGTGAAGTTGAATTTCACTTTTGGGGTTGAGTAAGAATGATGTGGCATCCCACTTGAGTCCACATCATCCTCTCCTTCCCTCTCCTTTAAAAATTTGAATTCTTAACTTGTGGAGGTTGTTGAAACTTTGCTCTCTCTTCTTTGGGTTGAATTTTATTGTTGTGGGAGTCTTGCTTGTGGACAGAGTTTGAAAATTCCTTTGCATGCTTGGTGTTGTTGTTTTGGATTGTATTTTGGAGCATTGAAGAGCTTTTTGTTTTGGAAACAAACTCCATAATGGAAAGGTAGGATCTTGTCCATTTTAAATGTTTTTTTTTCCTTTTCTTGCATGAATGAAATGGTGTTTTGGTTTCATTCTTGGCTAGTTGGGTAGAATGCTTAGGGCATGGTGTAGGAGAAGGCTATGGGCATTTCATATGGGGGCATAAGGGATTGCCTATGGCACTGTTTTAGTTTGGAGGAGTTTTGATTGGGATCCACCTTGGAAAATAAATTGCTTGCATTTCTTACTAAAGGGGGCATAAGGGATAAATTTTGGTGGGGGCATAAGGAGGGTTGAGAGATATAAGGTTTATGTGGTTGATATGATTAATGGCGGTATACATTTGGTGGATGCCCAATTCCAAATTGGGAGGCGAAACAAGTTTTCCCATAGTCCTTTCTCTTGTTGGCTTGCTTGATCAAGCCTTTGTTTTGTGTGCATGATTTCAATTGCAGCCGAGAACTGCCGTCTTGTTGGATGTGTATTTTATTGCTAGTATGCAATGTGAAGAATGCTTGTTTGTTGTGAAAGAAGCCTAGTTGCCATGTGTTGATGTTCATTTTATATTTCAATATGTTTGGGGCTCGGGGCCAATGGGGAAGAATGGCTTCTCCTTTCCCATTGGATGTCTTTGTTGGGTGGAGAGCATTGCCTTTCCCCTACCTTGTTGTGAGCAAACTTGCAAAGAAGAAGAAACTTTCATGTTGTTGTTTGGAGTAAGGGGAAATTACAGCTTGATGTGGTCATTTACCATTGAGTAATTCAATGTAACCTTTCCCACTTTGAGTTGATGAATGTATAAACATTGTAATATAAAGTGATTGCATTATAAATGGAATTTTTATAGTATTGAAAAATGTAAAGAAGAATTACACTTGTTCTCTGTTTTTGGAAAAGAAATGCAAAGGATATTATAAGCATTGTAAATTGTAATTTGTAATCAAATTGGAAGAGTGTTAACTTGTAAAAGTGTTATTGAATTATGAATAAAGGATTGAAGTAGTTTTAAAATTTTATCGTATACTAGAATTGATTTGATGTCCAATAATGATATCTCTGTTTTGAAAAGGAAATTAAGAAACAATGTTGTATATTTTTGTACTATTCTTGAAATTAATTTGAAAGTGATAAGTTGAAAAGAATTCAAGGTGGATCATTAATAGATTTCATTCCTTTCTTAAAAGTGTATTGCACATTCAGTTTGAGTTATGGGGAAGTTTAATTGTTGTCTGGAAAAAAGAAAGAATGCATGGGAAAGAAAAGATAGTGTTATATTCTTGCAAAGTTGTATATTGAAATTAAAATCAGAGATGTATTTTTATTTAGAATTGAATGGATGATCTATTAAGCATTGTATTGGACTAAGATGGAATCATATGCACATTCAAAACACAAATTTTATAAGCAATTTAAAAGGAAACAATTCATTGTTTCAAAACTTACATCTAGTAATGCACATTTCAATTAAAATGAAAAATTCATACTTATACCAAACAATAAGTTACAAGACATATAAATTTAGATTTATTAATACCTAAGAACTAAAACTCAATAAAATAGTGAAGAATGAATTTCAATTCAGAGCTTGCATGATAGTTGTTTTTCCCGCCTCTTGTTGGAAAAATGCAAATTTGAATAAATGAACCAATTACCTTCCCTAAAATACTCTAAACCCTCCCTAGACGATCATCCATGTGTGTTTGACATGTTGAGTGAAGGAGGAGTTCTAATTTTATGAAATTCATAAGTTGGAAAATGCTAGTTTATAAATTTAAGCATGTAGATTGATTTTTCAAAATTGAACCCCAAAATTCATCAAATCAAAAATTGATGATTTTTTTGCAAAGAGGACTTCGAGAGATTTCTAAAATTCCTTGTTTTCCCAAAATTGACTTCTCTATCAAAAGTAATGGCTATTTGAATTTTTAATTGAAATTGGCCATTTAAATTAAAATAAATCTAACTGTTTGGAAAAATTTCTAAAAGGTCTCGCATCCTCGCAACCCCGCAACCAATCACAAGTTACCACATGGCATTTCAGAGGGCGGACTCATCTTGAAAACTTAGATTTTTGAAAATTTGGCCTTACGAAAATTTTCCCAATTTTCCCCCAACCCAGTGGCCTCATGGCCTACCACGTCACGACACACGGCTTAGCAGCACAGGAAGAAATTTGAAAATCTTGTCTTTTGGTACTTTTGCAAAATTTCACTCTTTTTCACCACGGCCCCGCACCCCCACAATGAATCAAGCGCTAACACGTGTCCCTGGTGACGCCTCGAGGCCCACACGAATCCTTTGGCTATTTAAACATTTTTGGCATAAAATTCTAATTCCTCCGCCACTCCGTGACCCGTGTCTAATCATAGGATGCCACGTGGAATTTTTGGCAACAGTGGAGGATGAAAGGAAAATTTTGGGTTTTGAATTTGGGAAAAATTCAAAAAATTTCCCAGCAAGCGTTCGACACGTGGCACTAGGGCATCGGCGTGCACGCGGACCTTTTTGTCCTCTTAGCATTTTTGGTAATTGAGACTCAAAGTCTCAACCTGCTCCATTGGACCACCGATCCTTCCAGCCAACTGGAGCATGCCATGTGTCCTCTTTCATCAGCCCCACAAGCACGCGGAGGCATTTTGCACCTTGCACCAAAGGAAAGGAAAATTCTCAATTTTCCTCCCCACTCGCCAACCCGCCCTAGGGAAAATTTCTCCCTGAAACTCCATCGACCCATAACTTGAGTTTTATAAGGAGTTAGGAGGACTTATTTATATGGTTGGAAAGGTGAGAGAATTTCCTATCCAATGGACATGATTTAGGAAAGTTTTGATGACTCTAAGTGTGTGAAAAATCAGGTTGAATCCTATAAGCCTATTAGGCGGGGAGGAGTGAGAATTTACTCTCCTAACCTAAGTGATGAATTTAATCCCTTGTTTTGACCTTGTGCTTGTTGTGAGATGTTGTAGAATCATTTATACAAGTCAATATTGACTGTTAACCTAAACCTGGGTTGTGATAACTATGATCTCAGTAGCCTTCGCAAAACACCCTTAAAGCGAAAAAAAAGAAAAAAAAAAAAAAATTATTCTATAATTATTCCTAGCTAAACCTAGTTGTTTCTTGGTCTCAAGTGGTAGTTTGAGGTGGGAATTACATTTTGTATCAGAGCGGTGGTTCAAATCTTGGACCATTGGGCACACTAGAAAATTGAGACTTGAAACTTTAAAACAAGCAAACTCGTTAATCTAAAAAAAAAGCGGTTGAAAATTTAACATGATAGTAAAATTAAAAATTCAAGAAGACTTAAGGTAACAAACTAACTCTCACTTTGGTCGTGCGGGAGGCTCAGATGAAGTGAGTGGAACATTCACGGATACTTGAGTCACCACCACCACCCTCACCACCGCCACCACCACCACCACTAGAATAGGGTGAAGCAGCCCATCCCGCCTCGATCTTACAGACCCTTCGGGATTTTAATGCCACCTTAAGCAGAGGATCAGTGGGAGAGAATCGGGTAGACATGACAGAGTTACTTCTATTGAGGGACATGCACCTCCTCCACTCAGTGAGGAGCATAGAGGAGAGAACTCCCATGCAGAGTTAGTCGAGTAGAGTCACTACTCAGAGACAGGTGACGAGTTTTGGAGCATAGAGAGGTCTCGAGCCCTAGGCTTAGGGATGAGCCTACAGAGAAGGATAGAGACCGACAAACCACGGAAATGGATCACATTAGGGAGATCCTCGAAGGTTAGGTCCTTACATTACTCGGGTGATATAGGTGGATTTCAGGAAGAGGCCTCGGCTAGTGAGCTTGAGAGAGGTTCTTTGAAGATTTTTCCTTGTTCTAAAGAACATGAAAGCTTGTGTTACGATCCATTTCTTGAAGGATGGAGCTGGAGTATGGTGGAGGATAGAGGAGTATAATATCCATGTAGGTTTAGAGATAGTGACCTAGGAGCTTTTTGAGGAGATATTCAGAGAAGATATCTCATCACTGAGGTTCATCCAACAGAGGATTAACGAATTCCATGACCTCCGATGTGCTACCCTTTCTGTAGTAGAGTATGAGAGTAGGTTCCTAGATCTACTTAAAAGTATGTAGAGTAGATACAGGATGAGCGGGATTGGATTCATAGGTTCATCTAGGGCCCGAACTTGGACATTATAGGTGTAGATGATTCACTATCTATAGACATTAGCAGAGGCCATAGAGAAGGCCTATATTGCAGAGGATACTTGGGGTAAAACCCAATAGGCTAGGGACCACGTCAGGATCCGCATTCAACAGATGTAGGATGGTAGATCGAGAGGTTCAACACCTCTCCCTCGTGGTGGTCAAAATTCAACACAGTCATCCTTTAGGCCGTAAATAAATCGAAACATCAACAGTAGCAGTCCCACCCACCATATAGATCTCCACGTAAAGTGGATGCACGAGAGGTCGTCGAGTATGGGGCCTCCTCCTGGGGTCCCATCAAGGCACGGGGTGGACCGAGAGCCCAATCAATTGGAGCTCACGAGAAGAGGCCATAGTAGACCATGGACGGATCATCGTGGTCCACACCACAGCTTCTAGTGGCACCTACTAGAGGTGTTGCTCCTTGGAGAGGATCAGGTGGTTGCTTCGGATGTGCAGTAGCTGGACATTTCTAGAGAGATTGCCCTCAAAACCCTAACAAGGGTAAGGCACCAGTTTCTGAGCTGACAGTTGGTGAGATAGGACACAGCCATAGGATCTATGCAGTGGTTGATAAATGCTAGGAAGAGCACCAGAGCACAATCATCGAGACCACGGGTAGCATTGGTGGTATTCCTACCTCTGTTTTGTTTGATTCTCAGTATTCTAATCCTTTCATTGCACCGTCTCTAGTAGAGCGATGCAGGCTGGTGACAGTTAGGAAAGGTCTTAGTTGGGATGTTGAGATGGCTTCTAGAGCCAAGATTTCTGTAGAATCCTTAGTTAAGGAGTGTGTAGTGGATTTGGGACCTTTTACCACCACCTCGATGTCCGTATTCTTCCTTTGGGCTCAGACGAAGTCATTTTAGGTATGGATTAGTTATCTGCACATAGGGCCAGGATGGATTGCTATCACAAGATTATATCTTGTGTAGATGATTTGGGAGTAGAGTCGGTGATCTCGGGGGTCAGAAGACCCATTTTTATTCACACCATCTCCACTATGCAGCTCAAGCGGTGTGTGCGATGGGGTTGTCAGATGTATGTTGTTACAGTTAGTGACAGTCGAGGATGGGTCTAGTGGACCATCGCTAGATGATCACCCCATCTTGAGAGAGTTTTTCGATGTTTTTCTAGGGGAGCTACGAGGATGCCACCTCCACATGAGATTGATTTCCATATAGACCTAGTTCCTGGAGAAGAGCCTATCTCATGAGCACCTTATCGGATGACCACCCCGGAGCTTTGTGAGCTCAAGTTGCAGCTTGAGGGCCTTTTGGAGAAAGGCATTATCCATCATAGTGTATCCCCTTGGGGTGCACCGGTGATCTTTGTGAAGAATAAGGATGGATCATTGTGGTTGTTTATTGATTACCTCCAGTTGAACAAAGTGACAATCAAGAATCGTTATCCTCTTCCTTGAATTGATCACCTATTTGATCAGATGAAGGGAGCCATGGTGTTCTCTAAGATTGATCTCAAGTCGGGCTACCATCGGTTGAGGATTTTGGAGGCAGACATTCATAAGACCACCTTCCGCATGAGATATGGGCACTATGATTTCACAGTGGTGCCTTTTGGTTTGTCGAATGCCCTCGCAGTGTTCATGAGTTTGATGAATGGTGTATTCATAACCTTTTTAGATCACTTCGTGCTCATCTTCCTAGATGACATTTTGATATGCTCACATACATGTGAGGAGCACGAGGGGCACCTTTGACATGTTCTCTAGTGTCTTCGTGAGCAGCAACTTTACAAGAACTTGGAGAAGTGTGCTTTCTTCCGAGTAAAAGGGAAATATTTGGGTCATATCATCTCTGGGGAAGGTATCACAATCGATCCTTCCAATATTAGAGCCATTATGGATTGGCTGGAACCCAACAAAGTGACTAAGGTGCACATATTTATGGGCTTAGTAGGATAATACTGGAGATTTGTTCAAGATTTCTCTTGGATTACGCACCTGTCACTTCCCTTCAAAGGAAAGGGAAGAAGTTTGTTTTGATAGACATGGGAGTAGACCTTCAGGACACGGAAGAAGTGCCTCACTATAGCACCCATTCTTACAGTTTTGAATCCACAGGATGAGTTCTTTGTATGCACAAATGCTTCTTTAGCAGGGCTTGGAGGTGTGTTAATGCAGGATGGCAAGGTTGTAGCTTTTGAGTCTTGCAAACTCAAGGGTCACGAGCTTAATTATCCTACCCATGATCTTGAGCTCATGCGGCGGTTGTGAATGTTTTGGTTAGATGAAGACATTTTCTTCTTGGATGGAGATTCACACTCAGGATAGATCATTTGAGTCTTCACCACCTCTTCACATAGCCCAATCTAAACACTCATCAATGGCGTTGGATGGAGTTTCTTTGTGAGTATGACATGGAGATAGAGCATGTGAAAGGAAAGGAGAATGTGGTTCGCAGATGCTCTTAGCATAGGAAGACATGTGGCTATGGCCACTACAAAGTGAGCACAAATTTGTGGAGTAGGATTCTTCAAAAGCAGCGTCCTCTTGACAAACTTCTACATTGCGGCTCGAGTAGAGATAGAGTCACAAAGACCCCTCGAGGGGAAATTTTATGGTTTCACCTAGAGGCAGATGGTCTTCTGGACACGGAAATTTGGATATATGTTCCCAGAGATGGAGGCTTGAGGTAGGAATTATTGGTAGAGGCACATCTTGCAACCTATTTAGCCGATCCTGTGGTGAAAAATATGCACGCCACTTTGTGACAGTTGTATCACTAGAGAGGACTTCGTCGAGGCATGGCTCAGTTTGTGTCATGATGCTTAGAGTGCTAGAGGGTTAAGGCCAAGCATCAGCATCCAACAGGTCTTCTTTACCCTCATGCCATACCGGAATGGAATTGGGACACCATTTCCATGGATTTCATTGTTTGGATATTGATGTCGAGTTATCACCACAATGCCATTATGGTGATGGTTGATACATTGACAAAAGTGGCTCACTTTTCTCCGGTGAAGACGGCTTATATAGCTACAACAAAGTGGCTCGAGTGTATTTGGATGAGATCATTAGGCCGCATGGGATTCTCGCGGAAGATCATTTGTGACCATGACCCTTTGTACACTTCACACTTACGGACCACCATGCAAGATGTCCTCGAGAAAAGGATTAATTTAAGCACAACATATCATCCCGAGACAGATGGACATACCAAGCCGGTGAATCATATTTTGGAGGATATTCTTAGGATTTACGTGATGGATCAGTAGTCTAAGTGGGAGGAGTACTGTACTTAGTGGATTTTTCCTACAATAATAGTGTTCAGAGTTCTATAGGCATGGCTCCTTTTCGGGCATTATATGGTAGAGAGTGTATGACACCCCTTAAATGGGACAGTTGGAGGATAGAGTATCTCTTGGACCAGCTCTTTTGTAGGACATGGAGTAACATGTTGTGTTGATCAGCAGAGATTGGGGAGGCGCGGGATAGAAAAAGAAGTATGTGGATTAGCATAGAATCGATCGTAGCTTTGAGGTTGGCATGAAGGTGTTTCTTCATGTTAAGCCACAAGAGACCTATCCACTATGGAAAAGGTTCTAAGTTAGCTCCTAAATTCATTGGTCCTTTTGAGATCTTGGAGCGTATCGGCCCTTTGGCTTACCATCTAGCATTGCCACCCAGCTTGTCACGTGTACATGATGTGTTTCATGTTTCTATCCTTAGGAGGTACATTGCAGATCCTTCTCATGTGTTGGACTGGACATCATTATAGGTGCAATATTAGGGGCAAGTGACCATGGAGCCCATCTCAGATCATAGATCGTAGGACCCTGGTCCTTCGAGGTAGAGAGATTGATCAGGTACGGGTGTAGTGGGATAGATATGACGAGACTGTAGCCACTTGGGAGGATGCTACTTTGTTACGAGTGTAGTTTCCACATTTGTTCCAGTGACTTCTAGGAGGAAGTCGAGTCTAAGGGGAGGGGGATGTAGTGCCCACTTTCCTTTGACACTGTTTAGATACTGATCTTGCTACTATTGATCTCATTTTGGACATTATTATGTTTTGACTTAGTATGATGTGTATATGTTAGGTCATGGATTATTATGGACCTTGATTCAGTTAGCATGCATGATGATTATTGGAGACATTATTATATATGGATGATGATATACTGCTTGACATGGACAGGTTATTGATGTTGATTTTAGACATGTGACATTTGATATTATGAGTAGCTCTAGTATAGAGATTCATTAGATGATGATATAGTGGCAAAATTAAATTTAAAATGATAATGTTGAATTATTGATATTGTTGTGATTTGGATTTGATATTTATATGTTGCTTATATCATTTTGGATGTTCTGATATGGCCACGAGGCCGAAGGAGGTATTGTTATTTTGTAGGTTAAAATATCACAATATTATTGGGGACCGGAGACTAACCATATAGAAATTTCAGTGAATTCAACACGATCACCATGGCAATCGCATTGTTTGTATGTGTTGTGTTTTTAGGAATTCCCATGGGGGGATTTCCATTATATGTGACCATGGGATATGTGTTTTATTTATGTGTTCCTTTTTAATTATTGTTGTATGTATTTTATTTGTAATGTGTTCCTTCTTTTAATTAATTTAAATATAATAGATTAATGTGAGAGTCATATAGTTAAACTTCATTTAAATTTAATTGGGACATGGAATGTAATTAATAAAGTTGTTGAGTTTAAATAATTATGTTGGAAGAGTGTGTAAGTTAATTTGTAAGGATGTGTAAGAAATATGCAAGAGTCATGTAAGACAGATTTTGGAAGGTCAAACACTCCATCCTCTATGGAATTCGAATTTGACCTTGGAGGCCAAATTTGGAGGCTTGTGGGACAAGTTAAACTTGTCCCACACCTCTTAAAATCATCCACCAACCATGCCTATGGTTTGGGAGTAAATTTTAGCCTTTATAATTAAAATTTGAAATGACTATGTGTAAGTCTTTATTGCACTTTACTTACAAATTTTTAATTCAGTCCTTGTTAAAGTATGGGTTAATTTTGAGTGTGTAAGTTGCTTGTCATCTCCATTTATTGTGAAGTTGACTTTCTCCTTTTGGGGTTGAGTAAGAATGATGTGGCATCCCACTTGGAATCCACATCATCCTCTCCCTCCCTCTCCTTTAAAAATTTGAATTCTTCACTTGTGGAGGTCGTTGAAACTTTTCTCTTTCTTCTTTGGGTCGAATTTTTATTGTTGTGGGAGTATTGCTTGTGAAGAGAGTTTGAAAATTCCTTTGCATTCTTGGTGTTGTTTTGGACTGTATTTTGGAGCATTGAAGAGCTTGTTGTTTTGGAGACAAACTCCATAATGGAAAGGTAGGATCTTGTCCATTTTAAATGTTGTTTTTCCCTTTTCTTGCATGAATAAAATGGTGTTGTGGTTGCATTATTGGCTAGTTGGGTAGAATTCTTAGGGCATGGTGTAGGAGAAGGCTGTGGGGATTTAATATGGGGGGCATAAGGGATTGCCTATGGAACTGCTTTTAGTTTGGAGGCTGTTTTGGATTGGGATCCACCTTGGAAAAGAAACCGCTTACATTTCTTACTATAGGGGGCATAAGGGATAATTTTTTTGGGGGCATAAGGAGGGTTGGGAGATATAAGGTTTATGGGGTTGATATGATTAATTGTGGTATGCATTTTTGGATGCCCAATTCCAAATTGGGAGGCATAAGAAGTTTCCCATAGTCCTTTCTCTTGTTGGCTTGCTTGATCAAGCCTATATGTTGTGTGTATGATTTCAATTGTAGATAAGAACTCCATTGTCTTCTTGTTGGGTGTGTATTTTATTGCTAATATGCAATGTGAAAATGCTTGTTTGTTGTGAAAGAAGCCTTGTTGCCATGTGTTGATGTTCATTTTCTATTTCAATATGGTTGGGTCTCGGGGGCCAATGGGGAATGATGGATTCTCCTTTCCCATTAGATTTCTTGGTTGGGTGGAGAGCGTTGCCTTTCCCCTACCTTGTTGTGATCAAAGTTGCAAAGAAGAAGAAACTTTCATGTTGTTGTTTGGAGTAAGGGGAAATTACAGTGTTGACATTCATTTACCATTGAGTAATTCAATGTAACCTCTCCCACTTTGAGTGGATGAATGTATAAATTTTGTAATGTGAAGTTATTACATTATAAATGGAAGTTGTATTGTATTGAAAAATGTAAAGAAGAATTACACTTGTTCTATCTGTTTTTGGAAAAGAAATGCAAAGGATATTATAAGCATTGTAAATTGTATTTTGTAATCAAATTGGAAGAGTGCTAAGTTGTAAAAGTTTTATTGAATTATGAATAAAGGATTGAAGTAGTTTCAAAATTGTATTGTATACTAGAATTGATTTGCTGTCCAAGAACAATATCTTTGTTTTGAAAAGGAAATCAAGAAACGGTGTTGTAGATTTTCTCGTAATGTTCTTGAAAGCATTTGGAAAGTGATAAGTTGAAAAGAATGCATGGTGGATCATCAAAAATTTCATTCCTTTCTTAAAATTATATTGCCCATTTGGTTTGAGTTATTGGGGAATTTTAATTGCTATTTGGAAAAAGAAAGAATGTATAGGAAAGAAAAGATAGTGTTATATTCTTGCAAAGTTGTATATTGAAATTAAAATCAGAGATGTATTTTTATTCATAATTGAATGGATGATCTATTAAGAATTATATTGGACTAACTTGGAATCATATGCACATTCAAAAGACAAATTTTATAAGCAATTTAAAAGGAAACAGTTCACTATTTTAAAACTTACATCGGTAATGCACATTTCAATTAAAATGAACAGTTCATACTGTACTCAAACAATAATTTACAAGACATTGAAATTTAGATTTATTAATACCTAAGGAACTCAAACTCAATAAAATAGTCAAGAATGAATCTCAAAGACTTAATGAATTTTAATTCGGAGCTTGCACAATCGCTTTTCCCCTCTACTATTGGAAAAATGCAAATTTGAATAAATGAAAAATTGAATTCCCTAAAACACTCTAAACCTTCCCTATACTGATCCTCCATGTATGTTTGACATGTTGAGTGAAGGAGGAGTTCTAATTTTATGAAATTCATGAGTTGGAAAATGCCGGTTTATAAATTTAAGCCTACAGATCTATTTCTCAAAATTGAACCCCAAAACTTCATCAAAATCCAAAATTGATGATTTAAGTGCAAAGAGGACTCTAAGAGCTTTCCGGAAAGTCCTTGTTTTCCCAAAACTGACTTCTCTATCAAAATTTATGGCCATTTGAAGTTTTACTTCAAATTGGCCATTCAAATTAAAATAAATCTAACTGTTAAACTTTAATTTTTGACTTTGGAAAAATTTACTAAAAAGGTCTGCATCCTCACAACCCCCGCAACCAATCACAAGTTGCCATGTGGCACTTCGGAGGGTGAACTCATCTTGGATACTTAATTTTTTAAAATTTGGCCTTGGGAAAATTTTCCCAATTTTCCCCACAACCTCGCGGCCCCGCAGCCAATCATGTGTTGACACATGGCTTGGCAGTGCATGAAAGAAATTTGAAAATCTTTTCTTTTGGCACTTTTGGAAAATTTCACACTTTTTCTCCACGGCCCCACACCCCTACAACGAATCAAGCGTTGACACGTTTCTTGGTGGACTCTATGGCCCGCACGATTCCTTTGGCTATTTAAACCTTTTTGGAGTAAAATTCTAATTTCCTCTCGCCACTTTGCCAACCCACGTCTAATCACAGGACACCACGTGGCGGGTTTTGGCGACGACGGGGAGGAAAAGAAAATTTTCCTTTGGAAAATTTTGGGTTTGGACTTTGGGAAAAATTCCAATTTTTTTCCCCGCAACCTATTAGCATTCGACACGTGGTACTAGGCACGCCGTGCGTGCACCTTTTGTCCTCTTAGCATTTTTCGCGATTGAAACTCAATGTCTCAACCCGCTCAGTTGGCCCACCGATCCTTCTAGCCAACCAGAACATGCCACGTGTCCCCTTTCGTCATCCCCATGGACGCATGGAGGTGTTTTGTGCCTTGCACCAAAGGAAAGGAAAATTCTCAAATTTTCCTCCCCGCTCCACCAACCCACCCTAGGGAAAATTTCTCTTTGAAACTCCGTCGGCCCATAACTTGAGTTTTATAAGGAGTTAAGAGGACTTCTTTATATGGTTGGAAAGGTGAGAGAATTTTCTATCCAATGGAAATGATTTAGAAAATTTTTGATGATTCTAAGTGTGTGAAAAATTATTTTGAATCATGTAATCTCCCGTTAGGGTGGATGAGTGATAATTTACTCTCGTAACCTAAATGATGAATTTAATCTCTTGTTTTGACCTGGTGCTTGTTGTGAGATGTTGTAGAATCATTTCTGAAATTCAATCTTGACTGTTAACCTAAACTTGGGTTGTGATAACTATGATCTTGTAGCCTTCTTTGTAAACACCCTTAGCAAAAAAAAACCAAAAAAAAAGAAAAATTTATTCTATAATTTTTCCTAGCTAAACCTAGTTGTTTCTTTGTCTCAAGTGGTAGTTTGAAGCGGGCATTAAAAAACCATTGAGAGAGTTTCCCACACAGACATTGATTCAGTTTTACGTGTGTGTATTCTTCTGGACTACTCCATTACACCAACTCGGGTTAGAGAGGTTTTTGTTTCCCTTAACGAAAATACTCCATTAGTGCACGTAGAGGACAAGATATACATTGCCAAAATATCTTTTTCAACCATATTCATCCCATATTCGCTACACATAGCCATCCATTAATTCTACATCAGTTGTCCCGACACGACCTCAGGAGGTTCAGAGTGATTGAACGTCAGTGTTGATTTGAGCCATATAGTTTCTCGCATTACACAATTTTTTCATATGCATTTTCTTCTCTCTCTTTCTCTCATGGTTGAATGTGCATGCTTTATCATGATTAATTTTGTTTAGTTTTTTTATGATTTAAGAATTGTAAATTATTTCAAAAGTATTAACAAATACCGATTCACCCCCTCTTAGTGTCCGAAATTACCAACATGGGTGACACCTCTGCAATGTGGCTATAGAACCACCATCACACTCTCTCCATTCCTCACCACATATGAATGTTAGCTGGCATCAAAGAGGTGGTGGCCATTGGAGCTGCTCCTAGTGATGCTCCTTCGCGGTGCTTAATGTTCACTTTCATTTAGCCTCCAAAACACACATATGATTTTGTGAAAATACAAAATCTTTAAAATATTTGTCTTCTCATTCTTGAATCTACACCCATATTTTACAACCTTACAATCTTCCTTTTATTTCCCTACTATCTCTCGAGAAAACCCTAACATGTGAGAAAACCCTAAAAACAAAAAATCTTAAAAATTAAAACACCTTGGATGAACCCAAGTTTTTCATACAAAATATGTGCTTTTAAATTAAGGCATACACTAAATCTTTTCTTATTACATAAAACATAAAAAGTTATTAAAACTCTAATTTCTAGACAAAATCGAGAAAACATTTGGATCTAATTTTAGACCACTAAACGAAGTAATTTGGGCCTGAAAATATTCGAAAAGTTCACCCAACCTTAGTGTAAAATCTAGTCATGGTATAATACTAATCAAGTTCTATCACCTTGAAAACTTCAAAATGATCCAACAAAGATCAAAAGTTATGGTATCTGGATGTTATGATCCCGCATCACAAATCTAAACAAAAATTATTTGAAAGACATTTCAAAGTATATAGCTCCGCATGAAATGTTTTGTAGGCTTAAAACACCAAGGTGATACTATATCGATAATATTCATCTTCACAACTAGAACGTAAGAAATATTCTCACAATATTCAAATTTCGACCAAAATTTTTTTAACTACCGCACAACCTTGTCATGACATACGTAAGTAGGACCACATAACATGAAACCCAAAATGGTGATATACGGGGAATTTTTTTAAATTGAAATCCTCAAAGGGTAGTTTAGTGGAAAGAATACTTCATTGAAAATGAAAAATGTGGTCAAGTAGTGCAGAGGAGATGAAAACTAGTCAACAAACTTATAAAGAGGGCTTCAAATAGAGTATTGTCCGAGAAAAACAAAGAACATCACAACACTAGAAAATCTAAAATAACATCTACCGGTATTGATATCTAATTTAGTCTTGGGATGAAAAATTTGTTTAAATCTTAGAATGTGTAAGAGGGATATTAAGGCTCGAAGGAAAACTTTGGTCTATTTTGTCTTTGTAATATCTTTGGACAATACATAATGTACATGTATATAATAGAAACGACAAAATAGGAATATGTAAAGCTCCTAGATCATGGATAAAGTATAATGAAGGGATTGGAAGGCTGAAAGTTACCTCTAGATTGTATACATTAGGAAAGAATTGTGAACATAAGGTTGGATTTTGTTCAAAACACTAGTACAAGATGAAGTTAAATCTTATGTCATTATTGTGTAATATCTCTCTAGCTTCTATATTTCCATTTATGAGTTTCCCCATTCGTATATTAGTGCACGAGTCTCAAGATGTGATAATAATTAAATAGATTCATCCAAACTACACAATTTTTAAAAATATGTACATGAACCAATCTTTTAAAATCGTTTGATTATAGCCTTAGCATGTGCCGATGAGAGATGCCATAAATTACTAGTATCAAATACCATATTGTTATTCGAAGATGTTGCTTGATTTCTCAATAGTAACAATAATGCTCTTCTACAATGATCATCTCTATCACTTTCTCTCTTTTCTTTTATAAAAATAAGTAGAGGTTATTACTAGGGTTGAAATGTATTTGCTTGCAAAATAAGTCTTAGAAAGAACTATTAATAGCAGAATTAATTTAAGTCAATAACTTGGTTGATACTATTATATTTTAGTAGATATGTGTGCATAGATGAATGAAATATACATATATTAAATTACAAATAATATTACAGGTATATCATATCATACATTGGTGTATGAAAATTAAATACGCTAACATTTCCCCTTAAATTGTAATTTGATGAAGGGAAGGGAAAACGAATCAAAGAACCATCCCTTCTTGAGGACACCTTCACAAGATCCGTAATTAAGTGAGATAAATCTTTTGTTTTTTTAATTTCTTCTAAAATTGTCATTTTAAAAATCAGGCCAAACGAAATGAGATGAAAATAAGTCATAACTAATGTAGATTGATTTAGATGTTGAACTTAGATGTTGACTATTATTATTGTTGCAGATAATTATGAGAACACGTGCTTCGAATTGAAAGGAGTGCACGATGTGAGCGTTGTCGGAGTAAACGCTGATAAGAATAAATTGTTTACGAGACATAATTGATTTAGATTTTGTATTTAAGGGACATGATTATTATTACGGGTGGAGATAATTATGAGAACACGTTCTTCGTAAGCATATTATATTTCAGGGACATGATTTTGTATTTAAGGGACATGATTATTATATTTCCTAGAGTAGCAAAAAGCAAGAGTCAAAATTTTTATGCGTTGGCATATTCGTACAATGGTGATCCTATACATAGAATTCTGGGGTTGAGTGGGAAGGCATTCGAATTGAAAGGAGTGCACCGTGTGAGCGTTGTCCGAGTAGAAGCTGGTAAGACTAGATCTATTGCGAATAAATTGTTTATGTTTGTATATGAATGTTTTGGTAATATGATTTGTTTGTTGAATCTGAATAGGTGGTTGCTGCTCAAGATTCTGGTTCGTTGATATCAGAGCCTTCCCAATGACTACTGTGACTTTCTTGAAGATGTCTACAACTGTCGCCACCCTTAAGGCTACAGTAGATTGTTTCAACAATGTTGTAGAAAAGGGGTATGTAGATGGTCTGAAAATTGTGGATTCCAACACCAAAGTTACCTGGACAGTGTTTCCTGTGAATACGTTCGAGGTAGCTGTTACAAGTTTTAATACGAATACTCAAGCATTCAAGGACGCTCTGGGGCTCACCAAACTGGTTTAGTAACCAGAACCTGGACTAGGCCGGTTTCGAACATTGTCGGCCGATAAACAACAATGTCCGCAGATGGACAGCTGCGAAACCAAACCCCTAGTATCATAATATTTCCCTATTTCTATAATAAGGAAAGATTTCTAACAGAATTGAGGCTTCTGTTATCTGTGATGTTCTTTCCGCAGGTTTAAGTTGTTTTGTTACATGGCTCATCGGAGGATGGTGTACACATTTCAGCCGAAGGCTGGTCACTGTAACAAACTATCCATGGATTGTTAGATATAACTAAGCCGTGTTTGGTTCAAAACTTAAATGAAATCTTTCTTGGCGTGTTGTTTAACAATTGAACTCTTTACTGGTCAAGATTTTAACTTTTTATGGCTCGTTATAATTAGGCTCTAGTTTAAGAAAAAATTAACATTTCCAGAAATAATTTTAAAGCTTTGGGTTTGCTATTGTCACGGGGCTAGCTATGCAGCGGATTTCACTAGCCAACGTGCGGCACTGAGACACTACTTTTTTCACTCGCCTTAGAGGATCAAGCTACTCTAGCAGTCCCAGACTACGCCTTTCTCCATTTTCATCCACCACACATTCCCAACTGCATCTCCAACTATGCACAAGTGAACCCTTCCAACACCCTTCACAACTGCCCATACAACTGCTCCAGAAGACCACTCACCGAATGCCATGGCTGCCCATACAACCGCCGGGAGCTCTTAATATGCCTTCTTAGTTCACCTGAGGGAATGCACAACTCATGCCTCCACGACTCATCACTGAACCAGCTCTCCAACGCCGCTGGCTGGCTCACTGTCGAACATCCAACTGTTCTGCACAACGCCACTAAGGAACATCACATGCACCTTTCTGTCATCCATCCATGAGTCTGCCTGAGTTGCCGTGCTGGTCACCTACGTGTGCACCAATAGGGAAGTCCTCATGAGTCCTTCCCGGGTGTGAGCTCTCTGCTCACCGCGACCTGCCGACCGCTCTGTCACCCAAGTCCACAACACCAAAGATCCTCCCGCGGGGAGCACTGTAAGCTCGCCATCTTCGTAGACCGCATCACATGTGGGTGAGGTACTCTTCTTCCCTCGGCTCGATCCAACCTCTGATCTTGCCCCGATGCCATGGCAACTAACATCGCCGTGCCTTCTCTTTGAGACACCGTCTCAAGGCCCGCATCGCATTGACTCCTACTCAAGTCTTCTGCCTTAGTTGTCAACTCACCACACTGCAACCATATCCATGATGTCCTTGACTCAGCCCACCATGTCGTGCATCACCGTGTGAACCATCCTCTATCAACTTCATGAGTCTCATCCACTGCTTCTGTACCCACTCCGCATCCATGCTTCCACTGCGCCTCTGATACATCTATGTGAGCACTCAACTCATCTGCACTGTTTTAACCTCTGCAAGGCCGAGGAGCTCACCACACTTGGCCGGCTCGCGTCCGAGTTACTTCTCCGCTTTGACCTCTTGATCCCAGCCTCACTCCATCACACCTCTTGGATGCTTCCCACATGAACTCTACTTCTAAGGATGTTGCCACCTCAAAGGTCTCCCCAAGTCCACTATCACTTAACACCGGAGTCCCACTCTTCGATCCATGATGCACATCTCTCGCATGGACATACTCCGTAAGGGTAGATTATATCTCTAAGGTCTCTGAACAACCCATCCCCGAATGTCCAAGTGCACCAAGTGTTCCACGCTCCACTTGGTGGGGTTGTGAGTTCACCACGTTGGTCTTATTGTCTCCGCCATGCTCATCGGCTCATTAGACTTGCGCCGCACTCTCAACGCAAGGCCTCTATCATGTAAGGTCTTCAAGCTTCAAACCAACTCGCTCCGCCACCGCATCACCCTCATGAGTTTCCCAACTCGCTCTACGTATATTGGGTAAGTTCTTCGCTCCCAAGACACCCCGCACTATTCCTAAATGCAACCAACTTAGCTCACCAACCCGCCTCATCTAAACCTTGATTCCGAGGCATCCTTGGGCTCACAAACATGGTCACTTCAATCCCATTGCACAACTCTTTCTTACTACATAGCCCTCAAGAGTTGCGTTGGTGCGCCACCTAGAACTTCCCCAGAGGTCACCCATTTTTATCTTACGCGCTTAACTCGCCCAACTCACCCAGATCTTCTATGGGCCAATGCATGTGAGGTCATTAACCCTAACCATGCAAGGCCAATTGTTTGCCTTGGCCGGAGTCCCCTCGGCTCCTGGATAACGCCTCGTGCACTACCCTACGCGGATGGGATCCGCCATCCCGGGGAGGCGGTCGCCTATGAGCATGGAGATGCACCCCCATATATTCTCCCCACTTAAAGCGGTAACGCCACGGCGCCGATGCTAGACTTCACAAGCTCGCGCAAGAAAGGATACCAAGAGCCAGTGTTTGCAACACTGGGACAAAATGTAAATGCACTACTCACATGCAAATACACACGGAACACTTCGGTCACGCTGACATAACACAACTCAGTCTCTTCAACATCTCATTGTGCTAACTCCCTATGCTCGGGACAAAAAGTGTCAAATCACTCAACACTTCTGTCGTTGTAGCTCCCTTCCACTGAACTACACTTCACCAAACATCCAACACAATTCCTGATGGGATACCCCTTCTGCAATTCCTACAACCTCTTAGGAATTCTACATGATGTACAAGCTACCCTTCCAAGATCTGAGCCCTTCTTGCACAACATTCACTGCATAACTGGAGAACCGCCAACCTCCATGCTGATTGATGAACCACTGCAAGGTTTCACTATCACTGGAACTGGTCACACCATGATTCCACACGCAACATGAAATTCTCCACTTGATCTCGGGGGCCTACAACACCACAATTTCACCACAATGCTACCCTTGTTCAAAGACTTATACTAACACCATACCACCACCTTTGTGTCTCGATGCCGAGCTTCCGGAAAACTCTTCACCAGAATACCTCATTTCACCGCAACCTTTGGTGATCTACTCACCACCACTTTCAACCAACCAACACTTCAAAATGCAACACTTGCTTTACTCCGGAAATGTAGCCACTGCCACTGTTGCCAACCTAAAATTCCGAGGTTTCACAAAATCTCCACACCGATTCTTCCAAGGGAGAGCCAATTTTTCCACTTCATGGCTCGAGTATCAACTTGATATCACTTCACAAACACTGCATTTCAGCCATCCTCAATGTACAAGTTCTGTCAACAACTTCTGGGGAGTCATCGCACTACTCAAAGTGCTTGCGCACCTACCGAATTTTGAGTTACTATGCCTCTCCGCACTGAACTCTACCAATGTTATCCCTCACTCAAAGCTCGCAGAGTAAGTTCTCGCACTCACCTTCACATGAATTGTCCACCTGGCGTTACCCAACCCACACTATATTCATCCTCGCGCCTCGTCTACATCTCGATTTCCGATCAACACCGGCCTTCTTCTCCCACGAAGTCTCTAGAACTTGCATGGCTTACTTGCATTGCACAAGTGCCAACTCTTGACACCTGCATGGGTCTAAAACACCCTTATCACCGAACACCATGCCGACCACGTCGCAACTACATGACTCCTTCCTCATCAACCCTCTGGTCTACCATTGAGAAAGTTCACTGTCTTCATTCATTCCACTGTGACATCAATAAGGCTCAACTCAGCCATGATACTCCACTGGATCACTTTGATCTGACGCTACCCTCTAGCCCACACCAGTCTTCTTCTTACATGGAACATAACTGCTCCTCTTGATCCAGTTGTGTTGGTGTCCCACCTTCCGATCGCCAACACCGTTGATTGCCAATCTTCACAAGACTCAACTCCTGATCCAATTCGTCCAACAACCAACTCCCGCAAACATGCACGACTCTGCTCAGCCACACATTACGTTGGGCACTTCAATCTGACGCTGCTTCACAAGCACACACCAGTCTACTTCTGCTCCGCCCAACCGCATTGGTGTCCCGCCCATCCGATCACCAACGATGTTGATTGCATTGGCTCCCTAGTCTGCCAACTCATTCTTCAATCAACATCCCACACGCTGAAGTTGAGAGCTCTTTCGCCAACTACTCGTGTTGGTTTACACTCTGTTCCTAACTCCAGCACCGATGCTCGTTGCGCTCTACGTACAAGAGAGAGCATCACCTCAACTGCTTCAATACCAGCTGTCACGCTGAGTATCAAAGAGAGCAATACACATCCAAAAGCTCGATACTAGCCGACACGCCGTATATCGTGCACAACATTAACTAACCGTCTCTAATGAAGCTCGATACCAATTGTCATGGGGCTAGCTATGTAGTAGATTTCACTAGCCAACATGCAGACCGAGACACTACTTTTTCCACTCGCCTTAGAGGATCAAGCTACTCTACTTGAGTCCCAGGACTACGCTTTCTCTATTTTCATCCACCGCCCATTTCCAATCGTGCATCTCCAACTATGCACAAGTGAACCCTTCCAACACCTTTCACAGCTGCCCATACAACTGCTCTAGAAGACCACTCGCCGAATGCCACGGCTGCCCATACAACTACCGGGAGCTCCTAATATGCCTTCTTAGTTCACGTGAGGGAATGCACAACTCATGCCTCCATGACTCATCATGAACCATCTCTCGAATGCGTTGGCGGCTCACCGTTGAACATCCAACTGTTCTACACAATGCTGCTAAGGAACATCACATGCACCTTTCTGTCATCCATCCATGAATGCCCGAGTTACCGCGATGGTCGCCTACGTGTTCACCAATGGTGGAAGTGCTCCTCGTGAGTCCTTCCCAGTGTGAGCCTTTGCTCACCCCGACTGGCCGATCGCTCTGTCACCCAAGTCCACAACACCAAAGATCCCTGCGGGGAGCACCGCAAGCTCACCATCTTTCAGAGACCGCATCACATGCGGGTGAGGTACTCTTCTTCCTCTCGCTCAATCCAACCTCTAATCTTGCCCCGATGCCATGGTCACCGACATCACCGTGCCTTCTCTTCGAGACACCTGTCTGCGTCTAGACTACATTGACTCCTACTCAAGTCTTCGCCTTTGGGTTCAGCTCACCACACCGCAACCGTATCCATGATGTCCTTGACTCATCTCACCATGTCGCGCATCACCATGTGAACCTTCTTGTGTCCACTTCATGAGTCTCGCCCACCGCTTCGCACCCACTTCGCATCCATGCTTCCACTGCGCCTCCGATACATCTATGTGAGCACTTAACTCATCTGCGTTGTTTTAACCTCTCGCAAGGTTGAGGAGCTTGCCATACTTGGCTCACTCACTTTCGAGTTACTTCTCATCCGTTTCAACCTCCGATCCCAGCCTCACTCCATCGCGCCTCTTGGCTTCTTCCCACATGAACTCGCTTCTAAGGACGTTACCACCTCAAAGGTCTCCCCAAGTCCACTATCACTTAACACAGGAGTTCCACCGCTGATCCACGATGCACATCTCTACATGGACATACTCCGTAAGTGTAGAGTATATCTCTAAGGTCTCCCGAACACCCCATCCCTCGAATGTCCAAGTGCACCAACTGCTCCACGCTCTACTTGGTGGGGTTGTGAGTTCACCACATTGGTCTTATTGTCTTCCATTATCATCGGCTCATTAGGCTTGCGCTACACTCTCAACGCAAGGCCTCTATCACGCAAGGTCTTCATACTTCAAACCAACTCACTCGCCACCGCATCATCCTCATGAGTTGCCCAACTCGCTCCGCATACATTGGGTAAGTTCTTCGCTCAAGACACCCCCGCACTGTTCCTAAGTGCAACCAACTTAGCTCACCAACCCGCCTCGGCTAAACCTTGATTCTGAGGCATCCTTGGGCTCATGCATAGTCACTTCAATCCCCCATGCACAACTCTTTCTCACTACATAGCCCTCAAGAGTTGCATTGGTGCGCCACCGGGAACTTCCCGGGAGGTCACCCATTTTCAGCCTGCACGCTTAACTCACCCAACTCGCCCAGATCTTCTATAGGCCAATGCATGTGAGGTCGTCAACCCCAACACATGCGAGGCCAACCGTTTGCCTCGGTCGGGAGTCCCTCTGGCTCCTTGGATAGCGCCTCGTGCACTACCTGCACGGATGGGGTCTGCCCATCCTGGGGGAGGCGGTCGCTCTATGAGCATGGAGACGCACCCCTTATAGCTATAATAGGATCTAGATACATGATTAGGTGATTTATAGTCGGGAAATTTAGCTATTAATGCTTAATCGACATATCTCTTTATCGGTGATTCAACCCTTGCATTTGAATTGATGCTTACACCAGATCCGTGAGATGAATGCAAACTTGGTCCATTACAATGTTTATTAGGTCATGTAAAACCAAACTCTCATTTAACTATGGTTGATGCCTGAGTCGTATTTCTTTAAGAACAAATTGTGCACGTCTTTAGCATCGACATGTAACACTCATTTCAGATTTATGGTTTTCGCACTTATTGCTCTCAACTTCAACATTACATTTCGAGTCTACACCATTTATATGTAACTTTCTTCTTCAATTCTCTCTTGAGATTTGCCGCTCATGAAATGTTTAAGACAAATTTTGTTTGTATCATATTTAAAAATTTGAAGAAAACTTTTAATACATGAAGAATTATTTAGTTTAGCATGTAGACACCTCTATAAAGGTCTGTGGTGTATGAAGAGATGGCTTTTAACTATGAATACCTAATCTTTCAGACTTTCAAAACAGATTCAAATGAGGGTATGGGGGTTTGTATTGATGTGTTGCTTATGATATTGACACACTTTTTACATATCTAAAAATAATTACGTGATATATATATATATATACAGAGTTGACATATTTTAATGTTTTACCTTTGTAATTTATTTCTCAATTTTTGTAATAGTTTTTCTTTTGATGATCACATCAAATCACAAGATCATCAACTATATGCAATAATTACTACTCCAACAAAAGGAAGTGTATATGCTATTTTACTTATCAATTACTTATATTGAATGAATGCAAGGATATAATTTCTTGATACCCAAACATGTTATATAAAAATCCAATTAAACAAAAACTTCTATTTTCAAGCATCGATGTCCTTCACTTACTTACATCATAATATGGCGTGATGATTGGATCCTTGAGGTACAATTACCAAGTTTAGCAAATTTAGACGGGTTCACTATTTTAATCAACGATGGAAAAAAAAAGATCATTGACTAAACTATCACTTGTAAATGACATAAGAGGTAGTAGTTATACATATTTGGTGGTTTAAAATTGGGTTCATGCTACTGATTTCGTAAGTACTACTCATTCTTGATCAACAATATCTTGTATAGAAGGGATGTGGTCTTTATCAAGTTTGTGATTTCAATAAATTATCAATATGGAATCACCCTCTCTTATTGGAATAAAAATCTTCAAGGGAATCCAACAAGTTTTTATCTAATACAATCTTAAGATTATGGCATTTTTAGACCAATACACCTATATATGCTCATGATGTTTGTGGCAACATATAAACCCTAATTGATATATTATGATCATGATGTGTCAATGATGTTGAGGCCACAATGAAAATGTCCTTCCTACTAATATAGTGGTGGATTGATTTCATTATGAGTATACATATTTTCTTCCATCTCCTCTCCTACTTAAAGAACTTCATAATCCTTGAAAATTTGATTAATTACTCGTAAATAGATTCTTTACTATCCCATGTTAGATATGCCTCTTCGAGTGGATATTGTAATTAGTTTAAGGAAATGCAATCCCTATTCACTTTTAAAAAGTAGCACCACATGAATTGCCTCCTAACAAGTCTCAAACATGGACCGCATCTATACATTGAAAGCATCTTGCTACCAATTGAGCTTTACCATTCAAATATATATTTTGAAAATAATATGTGTATATCTTTTCTTGATGGGACTTTATTGTGTTTATAGAATACAACATACCCTCTTCAAAAGTAGCAAAAAAATTAGCTTCATCCACATCGTCAAATTATTGACATTTGGTAACAATCCATTTAGAAATATTACTTCTTCTTCTCTTTGAGAAAATCTACATCTTCATCGATTGTTATTTGTTCATTAACTCATTTGAATTCTTCATCTATTATATCTTGAGCTTGAAAAACTTCTTTTTTGAAGCCCTTGTTGATTTTGAATAGTTTCGTGATCTCGAAGAACAATTTGCTTCTTTTTAGCTTGTTTGTTTTGTTTCTCTTTTCATTGTATTGCTTCTCCTTTTAAGTGTTTCTATTTCGGCAACTGCCACACTCTTATACATTTTGACCCATTACATACCAAAATCCTACCAAATTACAACAAGTTGAACTAATAACTTAATTTTATAATATTATAGTACTTTTATTTCATATTTGAACAAAAGAAAGCAATGGAAATAAATTTAACAAATGAGACTACGTAATTGAAATTACAGTTTGATTTAATATTTAAAAACTAAAAGAAATAAATGAAAATAAATTTAACTAAATGAAACAACTTGATTGATTACGTATTGAAGTAAAATAAATAATTCAAATTTCATATTTAAACTCAAGGAAACAAATGAAACTAAATTTAATAAAATGAAACAACACAAAATTGATTACAAAATTGAAGTAAAAATAATAATTTGATTTCATTACAATAATAACCCGATTGATTACAAAATTCACAATGTCAATACAAAAGTCACTACCACCTAAAATAAAATATCTATTTTACATTTTTCTTTCCACCATTTAATTTCTTAACACCACATTTTTTCTTTATTTGGGCATTCCTTCTTAGATCTAGGATGCGGAACATTAATCCGATTCTGTATTAACCTTTCCAAGGTTCATATTGAATTACATGTTCAACAATGTCATAAATTAGGCCAAATCCTTTGGAGTATGAATGTGATGTTTTAAACATAAAAATGAAACCTATGAGCAGGTCATTAACATTATTTTTTTGACAATTTCATCTTATAGCTAAGGAATGTTGAGATTTAGGCGAGCGTCTATGATGTACAATGTAGATTACAAACTATTTTCTACAAAACTCTTCTTCACATTGAAGTTGTTTAATAGACAATGTTCACGTGGGATAATCATGGGGTACTTTGATGTTTTGGTGATCCATATTCCTCATATTAAATGATATATCAAGAAAAACAAATCACTTTAATCATGATTAAAAATTCAAATTCAAAATAAACATAAAGATCAATATACAATTAGAAAATTTTAAATATTAAGTATATAAACATATCATGATAATAAGGTGCTTCATAAATATATTGAATATCCAAAGTGTATGAAGTGTTAGCATACATAGCATATCTTATATTTTTAGGTGTGATTGTTTTATATTATCCCTTTATTCTCTCTTCATTGTTGTATTCCATTATTCTCTCATCTTCATTCATATCTTCCTCCTCTAGTTTAGGGAATGCTATTTACTATTTCTCTTATAAATTGTACGTGCTTCTCCATAATAAAATAAGATGTGTTGAGAGTTATTTACTCCACATTCTTCTGATCTATTCACTTCCCAAATTTTGGTATCGAATTTATCAAGAGTCCGACTTGTGTGTAGATGCGTGAAGAGAAGAATACATACCCATTTTCCTTTGCTAAAGAAAAATACACTTCTGCTTAATGACAACAAGAGTCGATATTGTGTGAAAAAAAAAGAGGGAGTTTTTTTTGCTGCTACAAAGTTTGAAGCTCCGTGGAGATCTTGTATTTATGTGTGGAATCTGACCAAAGAGCCAGTGCAAGTAGCAAGAGACAAGTCCTTGGTCCCAAACCTACCGAGGTCTCTGTGGCGAGATCCTACCGAATGAGCCATATGGGCACCCCCGTGTGTCCTGATGGGATCCCTAGGAGGAGGCCCCATACTCGACCCTCCGTGTGCATAAAATCTATGTGGAGGTCTCATAAGGTGGGCGAGAATGTTCCTGTTGTGGTCTAAAAGATGACTTTGCTGAACCATGTCCACCACAAGGAGGTGGTATTGACCCCCTCGATTTTTTGTCCTGCATCTCGTTGTATACATCTCTAGACTCAGCTAATGTCTATGGACAATGTATCTGCACTACACCTCCAATGTCTAGATTCATGCCCAGGATGAACTGTGGATCCATAACTACTCGTCGTGCATGTAATCAACATAATGAAGTAGATCAAGAAATCTACTCTCATACTCTACTATCTTGTAAGATATTCCTTTCAGAGGTCATGAAACTCATCTATCCTCTCCCGTATGAACATCCGTGACAAATATCTACTCCGAAATGCTTTCGTGTTGCTAGAACAAGGGCAGAGCTTGAAGCATCCGCTCAAGCTCACCAACCTGGGCCTCTTCTTGAAATCCACCTATGTCACCAGAATAATGTGTTGGCCGTAGCTTCAGGATCTCCCTGACGTGGTCTAAATATGTATTTTGATGACCCCTAGGCCTCCCCGCAAACTCATCTCTAAGACTAGGGCTGCGAGACCTATCTTTGCATCCTAAAACCCGGTCTCCTTGTCCCCATGCGGTGACTCTTCTCTCGAATAACTCCACATGGGAGTTCTATCCTCTATGATCCTCACTATTCTAAGGAGATGCGTGAGCCTCAATGGATGTCACCCTATCGTGTCTGATGGACATGATCCTACGGTCCCTCCGCAGAGCGGCATTAACATCTTGAAGTGTCCGTAAAAACTGTGGTGGGATAGCTTCTACAACATGATCTGGTGGTGGTAAGTCTAGGTCTATGTGAAAAGACCCCTTGTCTTGTCCATGCCTCCTACACGAGTACCAAGGTGAGAGTTAGTTCATTTTTAATTTTTATTCGAGTTTTCTATGTTCACTAATTATGTAATTTCAAACAAAGTTGTTCTCTAGATTTGAAAGTGTGCTAGGTTTAATATTGTACTAGGTTTAAAGTTCATGTCTCAAGTTTTCTAGTGTGCCCAAGGGTCCAAGATTTTGAACCCACGGCTTTGATACCAAGTGTAGCGCCCACTAAAAACAACCGCTTGAGACCCAAGAACAACCTAGGTTTAGTTAGAAGAATTAAGGAATAATTTTATTTTTTAAAGTGTTCCAAACAAAAATTCCAGAGTCCATTACAACAGATATCGAATCATCCTCCATAACACTAAGAGAATGAAATTCATCCTTAATGTAGATAGATTACTTCTTGTGGGGTGCGGAAAGAAATTACCCCGGGCACGAGAAAGTGGGCACGAGAAGAAACTTTCCTTCCACGCGTGGAAGAACAGGCACGGAAGAAACTCTTTTCTCCCGGGCGTGAAAGATAGGCACGAAGAGACTCTTGTTCTCCAGGCACAAAATACGGATGTGGGAGAGACTCTTTTCTCTCAAAGGCATGCAAGATGGGTGCACAAGAAGCTTTTTCTTCTTCAGGCACGCAAGAAAGCTCACAAGAGGCCTTTCCTCTTCGTCGAACTTTAGAAGGCCATAACTTTTGATGGGGAACTCCATCTTTTGAAAACAAGGAATTTTTGGAAAGCTCTCGACATCCTCTTTGTATAGAAACGTTAAGACTTTAATTCGATAAAATTTTAAGGGTCAAGTTTGAGAAAAGACTCTGTAGGTTTATAAAATGAAAAGCTGGTAACATTTGAGTTATAAAAGTTTGTTCAATTCGACCTCCTTCCTTTCTAAATTTTCCAAACAAACATGGAGGGTTGCTTTTAGAGTAATTTAGGATAGATTGCAAGGGTCAATTTTTAGATTGAAGGACGTTTCAAAATTTCTCAATTTGACAACAAAACCATTGAGAAGTTTTGCACCCGATTATGAAAGGTTCTTTAAAAATTTCTTAAGTGATAAGGTCTATTCGGGTCGTTTTTTTGGTCATACTAAGTTCACTAAATATGATTTATTTCCTTATTCATTGTTGCAGATGTCATTCTGTACATTTTAAATACAATATTTGTAAAGTTTACAGTGACATCAAGTAGAATCTATACTTGAATACAAACATATCTATTTTGTATTTTACCAACTTTAATATATGCATTCATTTCAAAACACTCAAACCTATTAAGTTGATTCAAACAAGGTATTCAAATGCCAATTTACAACTTCAGATTTTTCCAAACATTTATTTCTGTAGAACAAAGCATTATACATTTCTTCATATGTATTTCCAAACTTTCAAATGGAGATCTCATAATGCATTTCCACAATCAAATTTAAAATACAACAATGCCATTTGAGGAGTATAATACAATCTTATATTAATTCAAAAATGATATCCTTACAAATTTCTTTTTCATTCCTTGAAATACAACATACAAAATTCATGTCTTTCACATTCTTTCAAAAGCAGAAAAGAAGAGTATATCTCTTTACATTTCGAATTACATCTTTCATAGCCAATAAAGAACATCATTCCATCACCAATAATAAACAAGTTCATCCACTTCAAAGTGGGAAGGGTTACAATAAATGAAACTCTCACAAGGGATTGTCAAAACTATCTTTTCCTTTGCTCCAGAACAACAACATGCAAATCCATCATTCTTCAATTTTGATCACAACAAAGGCAGGGGAAAGGCAACGCTCTCCACCCAACCAAGAAATCCAATGAAAGGAGAATCCATCCTTCTTCATTGACCCCAAGCCCCAACCACAATCCAATAGAAAATGTGACTCAACTCATGGTAAAAATAGGCTTCCACATCACAAGGCAATCTTTCAACATGCACATTTCATATTAAAACACAGTTAAAACAAAATAGCAATTTTAGCAACCACAAGATAAAATCACAAACAATACTCAGGCTTCATCAAGCAAGCCAAAGGAGCAAGAAAATATGGGGATGCTACTTATGCCTACCAAAGGGGAAATGGGTATCACCACCGAGAACAAACCCCAAAATATAACATTTCAAATCCCCGACATGCCCTTATTCCTCCCCAAGTACCCTTTATTCCTCACATTTCCTTATGCCTCCCCAACCTCTTATGGCACCCCATAACATGTAAATAAATGCAAGCTATTTCTTTATAAGGTGGAACCCAAATCCCAACTCCTCCACAAAACACTTATGCCTCCCACAATAATACCCCATAGTATTCTCCTACACCATTCCTAGGCCATCTACCCAACCAACCAACAAATAAAACAACACATTCAAACATTCAACCATTCACATAAGCATAAAAATAAAAGAAGAGCATTTCAAGAGCCAAGCTCCTACCTCTCCATAATGGAGTTTGTTCCAAGGTTGCAAAACAACAAGCTTTCCAATGCAAAATAGTCCAAGAGATCAACAATCTACAAGCATGCAACAATCTCCAATCTTCTCCAAAAGCAAGAGCTCCAAAATAACAAAATAAGTTGCCCAAAATGAAGTATGCAAAAGTGAAGCAACCCAAAAACAAGCTAAGGAATTCCAATAAATAGAAGAGGGAAGAGAAGAGGATGAGGTGGATCCATGTAGGATGCCACATCACACATCCTCAACCCCAACACAAAAGTCAACTTCATTCTCCAATGCATAATAAATAGGTGGGTGAATAATATGACAATCTTACTTACACACTCCAATCAAACCCACACCCCAAAGGACTGAAATTAAAACATGTAAGAAAAGTGCAATAAAACATTCAACATGACTTACAAAAATGCATAAAGAAAGTCTAAATTTAACTCTCCAACCATAGGTAAGGTTGGTATACAAATTTAAGAGGCATGGGACAAGTTTAACTTGTCCCACAAGTCTCCAAAATCAGCCTCCAAGGACAAATTCGAATTTCAAAGAAGACGAAGTGTTTTTACTCCAAAAATCAAATTACATATCTCTTACACATCATTTACACATTTTAATTCAAGGCCAACAACTCTATTAATTACTTTCTTATGACATATTATAATTAATTATCTTAACAACATGATTACTCACAATATTAACACCCCATTTAATAAATAATGAAAAGGGTCAAAGCACCACAAAATAAACACATGCAAACATTAAACAAAGGAACCAAATAAATAAAAACACAATTCCCTTGGTCATATTTAAAGGTGCCCCCCATGGGAATCCTTAACACAATCAAAAACACATAAAAAATACGAGTTGCCATAGTGACCTTATTAAATTCATTTAGAATTCTAATGTGGTTGGTCTCCAATCCCCGATGTTTGTTGTGATATTTTTAACCGCAAAAATATAAATACCTCCTTCGGCCTCGTGACCATATCGAACATCCAAATGAATATAAATATAATTTCAAGATGATCAATATATATATATATATATATATGAGTCACAAAAATCATTAAGACAATCATCAATATCACTTACAATTTCATCGACAAGTATATCATCATCAATTTTAATTCAATTCTCATTTTATAGGTCTACTCACAATATCCAAAAATCACAAGTCCGAACAACATCTATAACATAAGCTTGTCAAATAGTATATCAACATAAATATCTAAAATGTCTCTAATAATTACCATGCATCAAGTAAGAATCAAAGTCAACAATAATCCATGATCAAACATCTAACATCATACTAATCAAAACTATAATAATTTCCATGATATAGTCAATAGTGTCATGATTAGTATCAAAAGGTGTCAAAGGGAAGTGGGCACTACAAGTTCAAAAGAAATGGTTCATGGACTACCCAAATTGTCTAGTTCCTTGCCTCTTTTCCCTGGTTTTCTTACAGGAAAACAACACAGGGATCCGTTTGCAAGAACCTTCCATGCCAAGAAGCGTCTAGAGGTAGTTCATACCGATCTGAATGACCTCTTGCCTACTTCATTTTCAAGATACAAGTACTTTCAACTATTCGTGGATGACCAATCCCGCAAGATGAGAGTGTTTTTCTTGAAGAAGAAAAGTGAGGCTCTTCAACATTTCCAGAACTTCTATCATCGTGTTGTGAAAGAGACCAACCAACCTCTTCTTCTACTTCACTCAGATCGAGGGGGAATTCACATCAAACAAGTTCTTGGCATTCTTGAACCAACAAGGCATAAAGCAAAACTGACTACTCCCTACACACCTCAAAGAAATGGCATTTTTAAGCATCGCAATCACACACAGTTGATGGAGATGCCTCACTACATGCTAACAACATCAAAGCTATAGGAACGCTATTGGGCTGAAGCAGTACAGATAGTTATATTTCTTCTCAATAGGGCACCGATAAAGATTCTACAAAATAAAACACCAGAAGAGGTATGGAGTGGTAAAAAGCCATTAATTTCTCATTTGTGAGTATTTGGTTACACAACATACATGTATGTCCCAGCTCAAAAGAGAAAGAAGGTAGAGCTAAAGACACTCTCGTGTATCCTACTTGGATACAACACTACCTTGAAGGCATATCGTCTCATGGATCCTGAGACAAATAAAATATACAAGAGTCAGGATGTGGTTTGTGACGAGTCATCCTTTGACTCAGTAGTGACATAGAAGAACCATTACCAACCACATCTCACCGACTAGTCTCCAAATCAGATGAACATCTAGAGGAGACTACTCAGAGAAATGAAATTCTGCCAGGAGAGCTATTTGTTGACATTGGAGAGCTAGAGAATGTGACTTCACATCAATCCACACCGTAATGAAAAATTTCTTCTCACTAGTAGCCAAGTTCTTGTCTCAAGTGGGTACAAAGCACCATCAAGGACTCGCATTTATGAATAACTCCCGGATACATCATCTGGAATCAAACAGGAGTCAAACATGAAATGAGGTAAAATTTTCACTCATGAGTTCATTGATTAATAGCTTCGAGCCTGATAATTTTTATGAAGCACTTAGTCAACCTTAGTGGAAGAAAGCCATGGATGTAGAATATGACTCACTTATGCAAAATCAGACATGGGAACTTGTCAATTTTCCTATAGGAAAGAAATCCATAGGATGAAAATGGGTTTTCAAGAAAAAATATAAGGAAGATGGATCCATCAAGAAAAATAAAGAACATCTTGTAGCAAAAGGATATGCTCAGAAAGAGGGCATCAACTATGAAGAAACCTTTACACCCACCACGAAAATCAATAACATTAGAGTTGTTTGCACAATTGCAGCACAAAAGGATGGAGACATCAACAGATGGACATCAAGTGTAGTACCCACTTCCATTTGACACCTTTAGATACTAATCATGATACTACTCGATTATATTATGGACATGATTACAGGACCTTATATAGTATGAGGATAGATGTTAGATCATGGTTATTGTTGACTTGATTCGATTATGATGCTTGATGATTATTAGAGACATTTTATATGTTGATGATGATATCTTTGTTTGACATGGTTATATGATGGATATTGTTTGGACTTGCGATATTTAGATATTGTCGGTGAGACCTAGAAATGGAAAATTATTGTATAATGATATAGTTATTGATAAAACTATAAATGATATTATTAGATTTCTTTGATGTTGTTATGATTCATATATCTAAATGATTTTGGCAATTATATTTTTATAATTTTGGATGTTTTGATATGGCCATGAGGCTGAAGGAGGTATTTATTTTTTTGCAGGTTAAAATATCACAACAAACATCGGGGGATTAGAGACCAACCACATTGGAATTCTAGATGAATTCAACAAGGTCACCATGGCAACTAGTATTTGTTTGTGCATGTTTGTGTGTGTTAGGGATTCCCATGGGGGGATCACCTTTAATTGTGACCAAGGGGTTTTATGTATTTCTTTTATTTTGGTCCCTTTGTTTATGTTTGCATGTGTTTATTTTGTGGTGCTTTTACCCCTTTCATTATTCATTAAATGGTGTGTAATATTGTGAGTAATCATGTTATTAAGTTAATTAATTAAAATATGTCATAAGAAATTAATTAATAGAGTTGTTTGCATTGAATTAAAGTGTTGTAAGAGATGTGTAAGTGATGTATAAGTTAAATTTTGAGTGTGAAACACTCCACCTTTCTTGGAAATTCGAATATGTCCTTGGAGGCTGATTTTGGAGGCTTTTTCAGACAAGTTAAACTTGTCCCATACCTCTTAAATTTAATTACCAACCATACCTACGTTTGGGGAGTTGAGATTAGACTTTTATAATGCTTTTGAGAATGCAAATTATATGGTTTAATTGGACTTTTCTTACATGAATTAATTTCACTCCTTTGGGGTGTGGGTTGGAGTTTGAGTGTGTAAGTAAACTGTCATATTATTCACCCACCTATTTATTATGCATTGGAGAATGAAGTTGACTTATGGGTTGGGGTTGAAGATGTGTAATATGGCATCCTATGTGGATATCTCTCATCCTCTTCCCTTCCTCTTCTATAAAATTTGAATTCCTTGTCTTGTTTTGGGCTGCTTCATTTTGAAGAATTCATTTTTGGGTGAAATCCTTGTTTTTTGGGAGCTCTTGCTTTGAAGAATTTTTGGAATATTGTTTCATGCTTGTGCTTGTCTGATTTGGATTTCTTGTATTGGGATAAAGCTTTCTATTTTTGAACTTGGAACAACTCCATCATGGAGAGGTAGGATTTTGGCTCTTTAAATGGTCTTCTTTTATGAATGCAAATGTTGTTTTATTGTGAATATTTTGGTTTGTTTGTGGGCTATTGGGTGGATGGCCTAGGAATGGTGTAGGAGAGGACTATGGGGTTATTATTTTTGGGAGGCTCAATTGTGTTTTAGGAAAGTATAAGTGTGGAGGGAGTTGGGATTTGGGTTCCACCTTAAAAAGAAATAACTTGAATTTCTTTACTCGTTATGGGGTGCCATAAGAGGTTAGGGAGGCATAAGGAAATGTGAGGAATAAGGGGTACTTAGGGAGGCATAAGGGCATGTCAGGGATTTGAAATTATATATATATATATATATATATATATATATATTGGTGGTTTGTTCTTAGGTGGTTATACCCATTTCCCCTTTCATGAGGCATAATCAACCTCCCCATAGTTTCTTGCTCCTTTTTCTTGTTGGATGAAGCCTCGGTAATGTTTTTCATGTCTTAATGTAGTTGCAAATTACATTCTATTTTGGATTGTGTTTTTATTGTGAATATGTTGCTTGTGTGTTTGTTGAAGCTTTGTTGTTGCCATGAGTTCAATCTCATATTTTATTGCATTGTGGTTGGGGCTCGGGGCCAATGAAGAACGATGGCTTCTCCTATTCATTCGATGTCTTGGTTAGGTGGAGAGTGTTACCTTTCCCCTACTCTTGTTGTGATCACAATTTCAAACAATGAGAAGTATGCATGTTGCTGTTCGGAGCTAAGAAAAGACAGTTTGTAGATTCCTTGTGAAATGAAATCTCATTATAACCTTTCCCACTTGAAGTGGATGAACTTGTAAATGTTTGTAATGGAAATATGTTGTACTGATATTCAAGTTGTATATTGAAATGTAAAATATTTATACTCTGTATTCTGCTTTTGAAAAGAATGTGAAAGAATTATACGTAATTTGTGTGTTGTATTTGTAAATCAAATGGAAAGTAGGTCATAAGAGTTTCATTTGAATTAATTGAAGTCTTTGCCTTTTTCATATAATTTTATTTCCATTGAAATCCATGTTTAACATGCACTATGTAATCCTTGTTTAGAAAGTGGAAAAGTGAAACATGTGAGGAGAAAATGTATTATTTTGCCCTATATACAATATATGATTTTGGAAAGAATAAAAGAAGGAAGTTGTAAAGTTGTTTTTTTGGAATAGATAAAGGATTGCATAACCTTCCTCAAATTGTATTATCGTATTGAATTTAATCATCTAGATGTGAGTTGTAATCTCTTGTTTGAAAGGAAATGCGTATAAAGGAAGTGTAATCTTGTTGCTTTTGAAATATGTGAAAATTGGAAATCGAGAGATGTATTTTAGTTGTTAAATAGTTGAATTGAACCAAATAAATGTATTATATTAGAATTGGAACATATTATAATACTTGCAAGAAGAGAATGGAAAATAAATCCTTTAAAAAAATTTGATCCTTGTCTTTTATTTTTAAACCGGTAATTATTTAATCCAAAACGCATGTGATTGAACCTACAAATGTGAAATAACAAATTAAACAACTAAATTGAAGTAGTTTTCCTAAACGAATCCAATTAGACAAAAATACTTAAAGGAAATATTTCAAAACCTAAAGCAAACCGAGTTCAAATATTTCACATTCGCTTTGTCAAAATTGTAAATTTCAACTTAGAATTCAATCAAATAGATATACCTAATAAAATTATCCTAAAACCACGTAAGAAAAATTCTCCATGTCTATTTGACATTTTGAGAGAGGAAGAAGATCAAATTTGAACAAAATTTATATTTTAATTTTTATTAGTTTGCTTTGTAAAAGGTGTAGATAATTTTCTCGGAAATTTACCACTTAAACTTTAACAAAATCCAAATCTAATGACTCTAGAATATAGAGGACGTCGAGAGATTTCTAGAGAGTCATTGTTTTCACAAAACCGAGCTCTCTATTAGAAGTTATGGCATTTCAAGTTTTTCCTTCACTAGGCATCAAAATAAAATTTGGGAAAAATTTCTTTAGCAGAGCCTCAAGGGCCCGAATTTTTCCCTTAGCAGTTAGGAAAATTTTTGGGAAAATTTTCCTACTTTTCCCCATTGCCCCACCAACTCGCAGCCCAATTAGAGGCTTTCCATGTGGCACCACGAGGTGTTGAGGGCACCCTTTTAAACTTAGCTCATCGGAAAAGTTTTGGGAAATTTTCCTAATTTTCCCCGTCGGCCCGCAACCAATCGTGAGGTCGCCACATGGAACTACAAGGTGTCGATGGAGGAAGATCTATTTTTTAAACTAGCACTTCAAAAAAAATTGGGGAGAATTTACTAAATTTTTCTCGCCACCACACCCAATCGGGAGGTGCCGTGTGACATCATGTGGCGTCGGCGAAGGCGCGGGTGGACTTTTCCCCTTTTTCCTTCTAGGCGCTAAAACCTTTTCATCCCCTCTGCCCTGATTTCCCCACATTGGCTGAGGAGGCGCCACGTGACCCTTGCGCAGACTTGCGGACTCACAGCGCAATGTTGGCTTTTCACCCCAAGCAAGAAATTTTCCCAAATGACTCTCGTCGCCCCACTTTCCCGCGTTGGCTGAGGAGGTGCCACGTGTCCCTTCCAGGACTCGCGGGAGCACGAGTGCCAAGTTGGATTTTCACCTTGCTTAGGAATTTTTCCAAATGCCACCCATAGCCCCACCGACCTAACTTCTCCTCTAGAAAAATTTCTCCCCACACTGCAGACTCCGCCCTTGGGGCAAATTTTCTCCCTTGAGCCCGCAGGCCCGCTCTTGGGAAAACTTTTCACCCCAAGGACCGTCGGCCCATAACTTGAGAAATATGAGGAGTTAGGAGGACTTATTTATATCAATGGAAAGGTGAGGGAATTTCCTATCCAATAGGAGTTATTTAGGGAAATTTTGAATCCGTTAAGTTTGAGAAAAATCAAGTGGAGTCTTTAAGATCATAGAGAGTGGATATGGTGAGGATTTACCCTCCGAACCTAATTGAACCTTCTAACCCTAAATTTTGGACCTTATGACTTCTAATAATTGTTAATATAAGATAATTATATTCTAGTGGATTAGAATTGTTCGGAACTTGTTAGTGACAATTTGTTGTCTTGTAACCTAGTTGTAGACTCTCTTAAACAAAAAATACTTATCCCATGATTTTCCTAACTAATCCTAGGTTACTTATGGGTCTCAAGTAGGTTGTTTTAGTGGGTGTTACACTTAGTATCGTAGCAGTGGTTCAAAATCTTGGGCCATTGGGCATACTAAAAACTTGATACATGAACCTTAAACCTAATACACATTTAAATCTAGAAAAAAACTTAGTTTAGAAATTACATATTTTAGTAAACATGGAAACTGAATAAAACTTAGAAAGATGAACTAACTCTTGCCTTGGTCTATGCAGGAGGTGCAGACGGGATGAGGGGTCTTTTCACATAGACCTAGAATTACCACCACTAGATCATGTTGTAGCAACCATCCTACCCCAGATTTTGTAGACTCTTCAGGATGTTAATGCCACTCTATGTGGAGGATCAGTAGGAGGGCATGTAGCCAGACATGATAGAGTCACTTCCATTGAGGGTCATGTATCACCTTGACCCAATGAGGAGCATGGAGGAGAGAACTTTCATGTAGAGTCACCAAAGAAGAGTCACAATAGAGGGACACGGGGTGACCGAAGTTTCGTGACATAGAGAGAGGTCTCAAAGTCCTTGGTTTGAGGATGAGCATATAGAGAGGTCTAGAGGCCGTCAGAGCATAGGCTGCAGATCACATCATGAAGATCCCAAGCTTCACCATCACATTATTTTGGTGACATAGGAGGATTTCAAGTAGAGGCCTCGGTTGGTGAGCTTGAGTGGATGCTTCAAGCTCTGCTCTGTCCCCAAAGAACACGAAACCTCGTGTTGCGATCCATCTACCGAGGGATTGAGCCGGTGTCCTGGTGGAGGCAGAGGAGTAGAAGCTCCATGTTGATTCGTAGATAGTGACCTAGGATATCTTTGAGGAGCGTTTTTGGAACAGAGATATTTTCATGGAGGTTCATACAACAAAGGATAGATGAGTTCCATGACCTCCGATAGGCATCTCTTATAGTGGTTGAGTATGAGAGTAGATTTCGGATCTACTCAAAAGATATTTGTTACATGTAGGATGAGCAAGTGTGGATCCACAAGTTCATCCGGGGCCTGAATCTAGACATTGGAGGTGTAGTGCGGATCCATTGTCCATAGACATTGGCTGAGGCCATCGAGAAGGCCTATATAGTAGAGGAGAATCAAGGAAAGACCCAACAAGCTAGAGACCGAGTCCTGGAGCCGCATACAAAAGATACATGATAGTAGATCGGGGCCGCACCTCTTCCTCATGGTGGAGAGGGTTTAGCACGATCATCATCTTTAGACCTTAGTAGCAAGCAGCAGTCCCGCCCACCTTATAGACCTCCACAGAGATTTGATGCACAAAGATGTGAGAGTATGGGGCCTCCTCCTAGGGGTCCCATTAGGACACACAAAGTGCCCAGAGAGCTCACTCAATGTGATTCGCCAAAGAAATACCTCAAAGCAGACCATAGACAGATCATCGTGATCCACACCACATACCTCCGCAGTAGTGCAGACTGCCATGCACAGGGGAGTGGATCAAACGAGATGTTTTGGTTGTGGTGTTACTAGACATTTTTCAATAGACTTCCCACAAAACCCTAATAACAAGGGTAAGACATGATCTCGAGCCATCTGTTGGTGATATGGGGCACAATCATAGGATGTATGCAACGGTTGAGAACCGCCAGGAAGAGCATCGAGTACATTTATTGAGACCACATATAGCATTGATGGAATTCCTACCTCAATTTTGTTTGATTTTGGTTCTTATGATTCTTTTATTGTACCATCTTTAGTAGTGAGATGCAAGCTGGTGGCGTTAGGTAGGGTCATAGTTGGGATGTTGAGAAGGATTTTGGAGTGAAGATATCTATAGTCTCCTAGTCAAGGAGTGTGTAGTGTATTTGGGACCTTTCACCACTACCCGGGATCTCTGTATCCTTCCTTTGGTATCATATGGAGTCATTTGGGTATGGATTGGTTGTCTACACACATGTGGCCAAAGTGGATTATTACCACGAGATTATATCTTGTGAAGATGAGTTGGGAGTTGAGTTGATGATTTCATTGGTCAAGAGACCTGTTTCTATTCGACCATCTCTGCATGCAGCCTTAAGCAAAGCGATGTGTGCGACGGGGTTGTTAGATGTATGTTGTTACAGCTATTGATGATCGAGGATGGGTCTAGTGGACCATCACTAGATGATCATCACATTTTGAGAGAGTTTGCAGATGTCTTTCTAGAAAAGCAACTAGGTTACCACCTCCACGTGAGATTGATTTTCATATATATCTAGTTCTCGGGAGCAGAGCCTATCTCAGAGCACCTTATCGGATGACCACCCTAGAGCTTTGTGAGCTCAAGTTGTAGCTAGAGGGCCTCTTGGAGAAAGGCCTTATGCATCCTAGTGTATCCCCTTGGGGTGCACCGGTGATTTTTGTGAAGAAGAAGGATGGATCCTGCGATTCTATATTGATTACCGCCAGTTGAACAAAGTAATGATCAAGAATCATTATCCCCTTCCACGCATGTTGATGATTTGTTTGATCGGATGAAGGGAACCAAAACTTTTCTAAGATAGACCTTAAGTCAAAGTTACCATCAACTAAGGATTTCATAGGTAGACATTCATAAGACTCGCCTTCCGTACGAGATATGGCCACTTTGAGTTCACAAAGTGGTGCCTTTTGGTTTCACTAATTCCCGACAATATTTATGAGTTTGATGAATGGGGTATTTATGACCTTCTTAGATCACTTCATGCTCATATTCCTTGAAAATATTTAGATTTACTCACGTATGCATGAGGAGCACAAGGGGCACCTTCGCTAGGTTCTTCAAAGTTGTCTCGTGAGCAGCAACTTTATGGGAATTTGGAGAAGTGTGCATTCTTTCAGACGGAGGTGCAGTATTTGGGTCATATCATTTCTAGGGAAGGTATCACCATCGATCCTTCCAACATTAGAGCTATTATGGATTTTCAAGCACCCACTACTGTGACTAAGGTGCGCAGCTTCATGGGATTAGCAAGTTATTACAGGAGATTTTTTCAGGACTTCTCTCGGATTACGCACCCCATTACTTCCCTTCAGAGGAAAGGGAAGAAGTTTTTTTGGTAGTATAGGTATAAGAAATCCTTCAAGATGCTGAAGGGATGTCTCACTAAAACACCTATTCTTATAGTGCCAGATCCACAAAGTTGAGTTTTTCATTTGTATGGATGCTTCTTTAGCAGGGCTTGGAGGTGTGTTGATGCAGGAGGGAAAAGTAGTGGCTTTTGAGTCTCAAAAACTCAAAGATTACGAGATAAATTATTTGAATCATGATCTTGAGCTTGTAGTATTTGTGCACGCTTTGGTTTGATGGAGGCACTTTTTACTTGGTCGGAGATTCACACTCGTGATGATCACCGAGTATTCACCACCTCTTCATTCAACCCTATCTCAATGCTCATCAACTCCATTGGATGGAGTTTCTTTGTGAGTATGATATGGAGATAGAACATGTGAAGGGGAAGGAGAATGTGGTGGCAGATGCTCTCAAAGAGACAGAGACTCGTGCCTATTGGCATCTCGGTGGGCACATGATTTGTGGAGTGGGATTCTTCAACAACTTCCTCTTAATAGCTTCTACATTGTAATTCGAGCAGAGATCAAGTCTTAGAGACCCCTCGAAGGGAATTTTGATGGTTTTTCCTTAGAGGTAGATGGTCTTCTCAGGCACAAAGGCTGGATTTATGTTCTTAAAGATGGAGGCTTGAGGCAGGACATCTTAGCAGAGGCACATTGTGCACCTTATTCAACCCATCCTGGGGTGAAAAAGATGCATGCCACCTTGAGACAATTGTATCATTGGAGAGGAATTTGTAGAGATGTGGCTCAATTCATGTCACAATGTTTAGAGTGCTAGAAAGTAAAGGCCGAGCATCGGATCCAATTTTCCTTTTATTTCCTCATGTTATACCGGAGTAGAAATGGGACACCATCTCTATGGACTTCATTGTTGGGCTACCGATGTCGAGATATCACCACGATGCCATCATGGTCACAATTGATAAATTCACAAAAGTGGCTCACTTTTCTCGGTGAAGACCACTTATACGTGACTAGTGCAAAGTGGCACGGGTATATTTGAATGAGATTGTCAAAGTTACACGAGATTCTCATGGAAGATTATTTGTGACCGTGATCCTTTGTATACTTCCCATTTTTGGACTACCATACAACATGCCCTCAAGATGAAGATAAATTTCAGCGCATCATATCATCCCGAGATAGATGGATAGACCGAGCGAGTGAATTAGATTTTAGAGGACATGCTCAGGATGTATGTGATGGATCAACAGTCTAGATGGGAGGAGTACCTGTACTTGGTGGATTTCACCTACAATAATAGTTTTCAGTGTTCTATAGGCATGGATCCTTTTCAAAGCTTTGTATGGTAGAGAGTGCAAAACACCTCTTACCTGGGACAGTTAGAGAACATAGTTTCTCTGGACCAGCTTTGTTGTAGGACAGGAGAAGCAAGTGGTTTTGATCGATAGGGACTGCAGGAGGCACAAGACAGGCAGAAGAAGTATGTAGATCAGCATAGGACCGACCATAGTTTTGATGTGGGCATGAAGGTGTTCCTTCGTGTCAGGCCACATAAGATCCCTATCCATTATGGAAAAGGTTATAATCTAGCTCCTAGATTAGTGGGTCTTTTTGAGATCTTGGAGCATATTGGCCCTTTGGCCTAAGCCTAGCATGTCTCACGTACATGATGTGTTTCATGTTTTAGTTCTTGGAGATAGGTTACGATCCTTTTCATGTGTTAGATTGGACATCATTGCAGGTGCATGATCGGGGAAAGTGATGGTGGAGCCCATTCACATCCTAGATCGCAAACCCCGGGCCTTCGAGGAAAAGAGGTTGATCAAGTTTGGATGCGTGGGATATATATGATGAGACCGCAGCCTACATGGGAGGATGCTACTTTGTTACGAGTTCATTTTCCACATTAACTCTAGTGACTTCCAGAGGAAGTTAATTCTAAGGGAGTGGGATGTAGTGCCCACTTCCCTTGGACCTTATTATAGTATGAGGATAGATGTTAGATCATGGATTATTGTTGACTTGATTTAGTTATGATGCATGATGATTATTAGAAACATTTTATATGTTGATGATGATATATTGTTTGACATGGTTATATGATGGATGTTGTTCGGACTTGTGATATTTGGATATTGTGAGTAGAACTAGAAATGAAAATTATTGGATGATGATATAGTTGTTGATAAAACTATAAATGATATTGTTAGATTTCTTTGATGTTGTTGTGATTCATATATCTAAATGATTTTGGGAATTATATTTATATTATTTTAGATGTTCTAATATGGCCATGAGGCCGAAGGAGGTATTTGTGTTTTGCAAGTTAAAATATCACAACAAACATTGGGGGATTGGAGACCAACCACATTGGAATTCTAGATGAATTCAACAAGGTCACCATGGCAACTAGTATTTTTGTGCATGTTTATGTGTGTTAGGGATTTCCATGGGGGATCACCTTTAATTGTGACAAGGGGTTTTATGTATTTCTTTTATTTTGGTCCCTTTGTTTATGTTTGCATGTGTTTATTTTGTGGTGTTTTTACCCCTTTCATTATTCATTAAATGGTGTGTAATATTATGAGTAATCATGTTGTTAAGTTAATTAATTAAAATATGTCATATGAAATTAATTAATAGAGTTTTTGGCCTTGAATTAAAGTGTTGTAAGAGATGTGTAAGTTAACTTTTGAGTGTGAAACACTCCACCTTTCTTGGAAATTTGAATATGTCCTTGGAGGCTTATTTTGGAGGCTTTTGGGGCAAGTTAAACTTGTCCCATACCTCTTAAATTTATTTACCAACCATACCTACGGTTGGGGAGTTGACATTAAAATTTTATAATGCTTTTAAGAAGGTAAATTGTAGGTATTAATTGCACTTTTCTTACATGAATTAATTTCATTCATTTGGGGTATGGGTTGGGTTTGAGTTTGTAAGTAAACTATCATATTATTCACCCACCTATTTATTATGCATTGGACAATGAAGTTGACTTCTAGGTTGGGGTTGAATATGTGTGATATGGCATCCTACGTGGATCTTCCTCATCCTCTTCCCTTCCCTCTTCTATAAAATTTTAATTCCTTGTCTTGTTTTGGGTTGCTTCATTTTGAAGACTTTATTTTTGGGTGAATTCTTTGTTATTTTGGGAGCTCTTGCTTTGAAGAAATTTTGGAAGATTGTTGCATGCTTGTGCTAGGTTAATTTGGATTTCTTACATTGGGATAAAGCTTGCTATTTTGAAACTTGGAACAACTCCATCATAGAGAGGTAGGATCTTGGATCTTGAAATACTCTTCTTTATGAATGCAAATGTTGTTTTGTTGTGCATATTTTTATTTTTTTTTGGGATATCGGATAGATGGCCTAGGAATTGTGTAGGAGAGGATTATGGGGTTATTTTATTTTGGGAGGAACAAGTTTGTTTTAGGAAGGTATAAGGGTGGAGGGAGTTGGGATTTGGGTTCCACCGCACAAAGAAATAGCTTGCATTTCATTACTCGTTATGGGATGCCATAAGAGGTTGGGGAGGCATAAGGAAATATGAGGAATAAGGGGTACTTGGGGGAGGCATAAGGGCATGTCAGGGATTTGAAATGATATATATATATATATATATATATATATATGTTGGTGGTTTGTTTTCAGGTAGTGATACCCATTTCCCTTTCGGAGGGCAAGCAGCATCCCCATAGTTTCTTTCTCCTTTGGCTTGTTGGATGAAGCCTCATTAATGTTTGTCATGTTTTAATGTAGTCATAAACTTCATTTTGTTTTGGACTATGTTTTTATTGTGAATATGATACTTGTGTGTTTGTGGAATCTCGTTGTTGCCATGAGTTGGATCTCATCTTTTATCACATTTTTGTTGTGGCTCGGGGCTAATGAAGAATGATGGATTCTCCTCTTCATTGGATGTATTGGTTGGGTGGAGAGCATTTTATTTCCCCTACTCTTGTTGTGATCACAATTTGGAAGAATGAGAAGTATGCATGTCGCTATTCTCGAGCCGAGAAAAGACAGTTTTGACAAATCCCTTGTGAAATTAAATCTCATTGTAAGCTTTCCCACTGAAGTGGATGAACTTGTAAATTTTTGTAAAGGGGAGATGTTGTACTGATATTCAAGTTGTATATTGAAATGTAAAAGAGTTATACTTTGTATTCTGTTTTGGAAAGAATGTGAAAGAATGATGCGTAATTTGTGTGTTGTATTTTGAAATTAAATGGAAAGGAGGTCGTAAGAGTTTCATTTGAATGAATGGAAGTGTTTGCCTTGTTCATATGATTTTATTTCCATTGGAAATTTTTGTTTAACATGCACTATGAAATCCCTGTTTAGAAAGTGGAAAAGTGAAACACGTGAGGAGAAAATGTATTATTCTGCCCTGTATACAATATATGATTTTGAAAAGAATAAAAGAAGAAAGTTGTAAAGTTGTTAATTTTGGAATAGATAAATGATTGCATAACCTTCCTCAAATTGTATCATTGTATTTAATTTAATCATCTAGATGTGAGTTGTAATCTCTGTTTGAAAGGAATTGCGTATAAAGGAAGTGTAATACTCTATCTTTTGAAATATGTGAAAATTGGAAATCGAGATGTATTTTAGTTTTTGAATAGTTGAATTGAATCAAATAAATGTATTAGATTAGAATTGAAACATATTATAATACTTGGAAGTAGAGAGTAGCAAATAAATCCTTTAAAAATTTGATCCTCGTCTTGTATTTTCAAACTAGCAATTATTTAATCCAAAATGCATGATTGAACCCGCAATGCTGAAATAAAAAATTAAATAACTAAATTGAAGTAGTTTTCCTAAACGAATCCAATTAGACAAAATTACTTAAAGGAAATATTTCAAAACCCGATAAAACCGAGTTCAAAGCTTTCACACTCATTTTGTCTTTGTGCCAAAATTGTAAATTTCGAATGGAATTCAATCAAATAGATTTACCTCACAAAATTATCCGAAAACCACCTAAAAAAATTCTCCATGTATATTTGACATGTTGATAGAGGAATAAGATCAAATTGAACAAATTTTATAATTTAATTTTTACCAGCTTACACTCGTATAAAGCCTATAGATAGTTTTCTTTAAATTGACTCCTTCAACTTTATAAAAATCTAAATTTAATGACTCCTAAGTATAGAGGACATTGAGAGCTTTCTGAAAGTCCTTGTTTTCCCAAAAATGAGATCTCTACAAGGCAATGGGGAATTTTTTTAAATTTTCTCCGCCACCCCATCGGCCCGCAACTAATAAGGAGCTACCACGTGGCATTGCGTGGCGTCGGTGAAGGCAAAGGTGGAATTTTCCCCTTTTGCCTTCGGGATGCTAAAACCTTTTCATCCCCGCCACCCCGATTTCCCGTGTTGGCCGAGGAGGTGACATGTGTCCCTTGTGGACTTCCTGACTCACGAGCGCAATGTTGGCTTTTTTCCCACGTGGGAAATTTTCCCAAATGACTACTGCCACCCTGCTTTCCCGCGTTGGTCGAGAAGGCTCCACGTGTCCCATCCGACTCGTGGGAGCCAAGTTGGCTTTTCACCCCGCTTGGGAAAATTTCAAAATGCCTCCCATTACCCCACCGACCCGAATTCTCCTTCAGGGAAAATTTCTCCCGCAGCCCGCAGACCATCCCTTGGGGCAAATTTTCTCCCTGGATCCATAGGCTCGATGTTGGGGAAAAATTTCACCCCAACCCCACCGCTAGCCCATAACTTAAGAAATATGAGGAGTTAGGAGGACTTATTTATATCAATGGAAAGGTGAGCGAATTTCCTATCCAATAGGAGTGATTTAGGAAAAGTTTGAATCCATTAAGTTTGAGAAAATCAGTGGGGAATCTTTAAGCCTCGTTAGAGAGTGGGTATGGTGAGGATTTACCCGCCTAAACCTAATTGAACCTTATAACCCTAAATTTGGACCTTATGATCTCTAATAATTCTTAATATAAGAAAATTATATTTTATTCGATTAGAATTGTTCTAGAACTTGTTAGTGACAACCGTTGTCTTCAGAACTCCGGTCAGATACTCTTTTAAACAAAAAAATATATCCCATTATTTTCCTAACTAATCCTAGGTTGCTCATGGGTCTCAAGTAGGTTATTTTAGTGGGCGTTACATCAAGAGTGATTTCTGAAATGGTGATATAAAAGAAGAAGTGTACATGATCCAACTAGAAGGATTTTTTTGATGAAGAGCATCCTAAAAGGTATGTCGTCTCATCAAATCACCGTATGAATTGAAACAAGCTCCAAAGGCATGGTATGTCAAGATTGATGATCACCTTTTGTAGCATGGGTTTACTCGTAGCCCATAAAATTCAAATTTGTATATAAAGAAGGTAGGCAAGGAAATTATCATTCTTGTTGTATATGTAGATGATCTTGTGATCACGGTAGTTTAGAAGATCAAAGTTGATATTGTGAAGAATGATGTCAAAAGAACCTTTGACATGACAGATTTGGGGCTACTACATTACTCTCCCGGCTTGGAAATATGGCAAAAGAAGCATCACATTTTTATCTCTCAAATAAAGTACGCCAAGAAACTCTTGAAAAGTACAATGTCCGATTGTAAACCTATATCCACTCCCATGGAAAAAGGCTTACAACTTTCAAGATTCCATGACTCACCTCAAGTAGATGCTACACTCTACGACAACTTATCGAGGGCTCATCTACTTGACATATACTGCATGAACTGAGATCTATACTTTGCCATTAGCTATCTTTCCGTGTTCATGCAGAGCCAAAGCAATGTCACCGGACAACAACAAAGCATGTATTGAGAAATGTCCGAGGAACATTTGATTATGGTATGGGATATAATAAGAATGATCAATTATTATTACAGGATACGTTGACTCGGACCACGTCGATCTACATTGATGACAGGAAGTCAACTATAGGATACATATCTCTTCCAGAGATCTGGACCCATCTCATGGATAAGCAAGAAGCATAATGTTGTTTCTATCTCATCCACAGAGGCAGAATATCACACCGCACGAGGAGCTATGTGTGAAGTGATATGGTTACGTTGTATTTTAGATGATATGGGAATTCCTGAAAAACATTCACCTATTCTCTATTGCGAAAATCAAAGTGTGTCAATCTCATGCGGAATCCTATAGTTCATGAACGAACAAAGCATATTGAGATTGATTTTCATTTCATTTGAGAGCATGTCTTTAACCATCACATTCAAGCTACATCTGTCCCTGAAGTAAGCACAAGTTGCCGACATCCTCACAAAATCTCTTGGAAAAGTGAAATTTAAACTTTTCAGGGGTCACATTTTCAAGAATAATGTAATAAGGGGGGGAATGTTAGCATACGTAGCATAGCTTATATTTTTAGGTGTGTTTGTTTTATATTATCCCTTTATTCTCTCTTCATTGTTGTATTCCATTATTCTCTCATCTTCGTTCATATCTTTCTCCTCCAGTTTAGGGGAATGTTGTTTACTATTTCTCCTATAAATTGTACATGTTTCTCCATAATAAAATAAGATGTGTTGAGAGTTATTTACTCCACATTCTTCGGATCTATTCACCGCCCACATTTTGGTTTCTGTGAGCTATCAAGACTCTAACCTATGTGTAGATGCATGAAGAGAAGAATACATTCCCATTTTCCTGCTACCAAGAAAAAGAATCTTCTCACACGTGGACAACAAGAGTCGAAATTACTTGAAAAAAAAAGAGGGAGTTTTTTTGCTACTACAAAGTTTCAAGCTCCTCTTTCGCATGGAGATCTTGTTTTTCTGCGTGGAATTAAACCAAAGAGCCAGCAGTAAGCAGCAAGAGACAAGTTCTTGGTCCCAAACCCGTGAGGAAAACAAAGAAAAAGCATCTGGGTGGAAGAAAAGTGTGTGGAAAGGAAAAGCATTTTTGTCTTCTCGCGTAGTAATTGGAAGAAGGAAAATAGTCTGTCGCCGCGTGAATCCTTCAAACAAAATGGCAAAGGAGATGCATGTTGATTAATATTCAACCTATCTAGAAATTACGTGGAGGAGTTGGAGCGGCTCGCAGCCTTCCTTTTTTGTTGGTTTTCTTCGATCTCTGCCGCTACGTGGTGGAATAGACCAAAAATATCTCTCGTTGTTGCGTGGAGGAACAGTACCAAGATCTCGTGGAAAAATATTGGTTGACCGCGTGGGAAGAACTTTTGCCGATTGTTGTGTGGAGAAGAGATAAATCTTTAGTCTACGTGGTGCCGCGTAAAAGAATCCACAACCTACATGGAAAGACCAAAAGCTTCCTGAAGTTGTTCTTTTGCCTATCTTCTACGTGGAAGTTTAATACTATTGCAGTATACTCTACTAAGGAGACATGGAGTTTCTACAACACTACGTAGAAAATGTCGAGTATAGACAACTCAATTGAGAGCTCAAATAACACGGCCGCCATCGCCTGAAAGCCACAACGTCAACTTCACAAACCCAAAGAACACCGTGAAGAAGCTCTTAAGAGCTCCGGTTCTACTTTGCTTTGCTTACGAATGAGCTTGAACACTCGCAACCTTGTCTTTGATTTAACCGGTTTGCAAAGGACGCTGACTATTTCCTTTTCGACGCTACGCAAGAAAAGCGAAGTTTCACAGAATTAGAAGTCGGGCACAACGCCGATCTGTGAAGATGAAGAAGAACGCCCATCGTCATCTCTCAAAGACGCAAGTATTGAGAGCATCTACGAGCCAGACTTCTCATCGGTGAGTAAAAGTTGTAATAACTCTTGAATAAATAAATAAATAAATAAAATTTATTACAATGTTTGCTCAAGTTGCTTCTCTCCGATGCCTAGTTTCTCAAACGACCCAATTTCATGCGGCTCGAAAAGAAAGATGAGGACAATCCTTCGGGTTTGAAGGATTATGGGGCATTGTCACGGGGTTTGTGCCCGCTCCTACAACCCCCGATGAATTAATAAAGTATGAGATGGCTAGTGTCGAAGCCTTGATGTTGATAATGCTCAGTGTCAACGATGATGTGCAAACGCATGTTCGGAATGCGGAGAAACCAAAGGAGCCCTGGGACAAGTTGGCAACAATTTATGAAGCCAAAAATCAGAGTAAAATCCTCCATCTTCATCAAAGCTGCACACCCTCTCTATGGGTTCAGATGAGAAAGTTGAGGAGCTCTTACAAGATCCTTAACTAAGTAAGATAAATCTTTCTTTTTTTTTTTTTTTCTAAAATTGTCATTTTAAAAATCAGGTCAAACCAAATGAGGTGAAAATAGGTCATAATTAATGTAGATTGATTTAGATTTTGTATGTAAGAGGCAAGAGTCAAGACTATTATTAAAGTTAGAGATAATTATGAGGACATGTGCACGATGTGAGCGTTGTCGGAGTAGAAGCTGATATTTATGAGAACACGTGCTTCGAATTGAAAGGAGTGCACGATGTGAGCGTTGTCGGAGTAGAAGCTGATAAGAATAAATTGTTTATGAGACATAATTGACTTAGATTTTGTATTTAAGGGACATGATTATTATTACGGGTGGAGATAATTATGAGAACACGTTCTTCGTAAGGGACATGATTATTATATTTCCTAGAGTAGAAAAAAGCAAGAGTCAAAATTTTTATGCGTTGGCATATTCGTACAATGGTGATCCTATACATAGAATGCTGGGGTTGAGTGGGAAGGCATTCGAATTGAAAGGAGTGCACCGTGTGAGCGTTGTCCGAGTAGAAGCTGGTAAGACTAGATCTATTGCGAATAAATTGTTTATGTTTGTATATGAATGTTTTGGTAATATGATTTGTTTGTTGAATCTGATTAGGTGGTTGCTGCTCAAGATTCTGGTTCGTTGATATCAGAGCCTTCCCAATGACTACTGTGACTTTCTTGAAGATGTCTACAACTGTCGCCATCCTTAAGGCTACAGTAGATTGTTTCAACAATGTTGTAGAAAAGGGGTATGTAGATGGTCTGAAAATTGTGGATTCCAAAACCATAGTTACCTGGACAGAGTTTCCTGTGAATACGTTCGAGGTAGCTGTTACAAGTTTTAATAAGAATACTAAAGCATTCCAGGACGCTCTGGGGTTCACCAAACTGGTTTAGTAACCAGAACCTGGACTAGGCCGGTTTCGAACATTGTCGGCCGATAAACAACAATGTCCGCAGATGGACAGCTGCGAAACCAAACCCCTAGTATCATAATATTTCCCTATTTCTATAATAAGGAAAGATTTCTAACAGAATTGAGGCTTCTGTTATCTGTGATGTTCTTTCCGCAGGTTTAAGTTGTTTTGTTACATGGCTCATCGGAGGATGCTGTATACATTTCAGCCGAAGGCTGGTCAGTGTAATAAACTATCCATGGATTGTTAGATATAACTAAGCCGTGTTTGGTTCAAAAACTTAAATGAAATCTTTCTTGGCGTGTTGTTTAACAATTGAACTCTTTACTGGTCAAGATTTTAACTTTTATGGCTCGTTATAATTAGGCTCTAGTTTACGAAAAAATTAACATTTCCAGAAATAATTTTAAAGCTTTGGGTTTGCTATAATAGGATCTAGTTACGCGGTTAGGCGATTTATAGTCGGGAAATTTAGCTGTCAATGCTTAATCGACATATCTCTTTATCAGCGATTCAGCCCTTGCATTTGAATTGATGCTTACACCAGATCCATTAGCTGAATGCGAACTTGGTCCATTACAATGTTTATTAGGTCATGTAAAACCAAACTCTCATTTAATTATGGTTGATGTTGAGTCAGTATTTCTTTAAGAACAAATTGTGCACGTCTTTAGCATCGACATGTAACACTCATTTCAGATTTATGGTTTTCGCACTTATTGCTTTCAACTTCAACACTAAGTTCGAGTCTACACCATTGATATGTAACTTTCTTCTTCAAATTTCTCTTGAGATTTGTCGTTCATGAAATGGTTAAGACAAATTTTGTTTGTATCATATTTAAAAATTTGAAGAAAACTTTGAATACATGAAGAATTATTTAGTTTAGCATGTAGACACCTCCATAAAGGTGTGATGGGGTATTGAAGAGATGGCTTCTAATTATGAATACTTAATCTTTCAGACTTTTAGAAGACATTCAAATGAGGGTATGAGGGTTTGTATTGATGTGTTGCTTATGATATTGACACACTTTTTACATATTTAAAAATAATTGCGATATATATATATATTCGTAATTGACATATTTTAATATTTTACCTTTGTAATTTATTTCTCAATTTTTTGTAATTTTTTTCCTTTTGATAATCACATCAAATCACAAGATCACCAACTATATACAAGAATTACCACTCCAACAAAAGGATGTGTATATGCTATGTACTTATCAATTACTTATACCGAATGCATGCAAGGATATAATTTCTTGATACCCAAAATGTTATATAAAAATCCAATTAAACAAAGCTTCTATTTTTAAGCATCGGTGTCCTTCACTTCTTACATTGTAATATTGACGCGACGATTGGATCCTTGATGTACAATTACCAAGTTTATCAAATTTAGATGGGTTCACTAATTTAATCAATGACGGACGAAAACAAAGAGAATCATCGACTAAGCTATCACTTGTAAATGACATTAGAGGTAGTAGTTATACATATTTGGTGGTTTAAAATTGGGTTCATGCTACAATTTCTTAAGTACTAATCTTTATTGATCAACAATATCTTGTATAGAAGGAATACGGTATTTATCAAATTCGTGATTTCAATAAATTATCAATATGGAATCACCCTCTCTTATTGGAATAAAAATCTTCAAGGGAATTCAACAAGTTTTTATCTAATCCAAATTTAAGATTGTGGCATTTTTAGACCAATACACCTATATATGCTCATGACGTTTGTGGCAACATATATAACCTAATTGATATATTATGATCATGATGTGTCAATGATGTTGAGGCCACAATGGAAATGTCCCTCCTACTAATATATTGGTGGGATTGATTTCATTATGAGTATACATAATTTCTTCCATCCACCGATCTCTTACTTAGTAACTTCATAATCCTTGAAAAACTTGATTAATTACCTCTAAATAGTTTCTTTATTAGCCCATGTTAGATATGCCTCTTCGAGTGGATATTAGAATTCGTTTAAGGAAATGCAATCCCTATTCATTTTTAAAAAGTAGCACCACATGAATCACCTCCTAACAAGTCTCAAACATGGACCATATCTATACATCAAAGCATCTTGCTACCAATTGAGCTCTACCAATCAAATATTTTTTTAAAACTAATATGTGTATATATTTTCTCGATGGTCCTTTATTGTGTTTATAGAATGCAACATACCCACTTCAAAAGTAGCAAACAATTTAGCTTCATCCACATTGTCAATATTATTGGCGTTTGGTAACCCTCCATTTAAAAATATTTCTTCTTCTTCTCTTTGAGAAAAATCTACATCTTCATTGATTGTTATTTGTTCATTAACTCTTTTGAATTCTTCATCTATTATATCTTGAGCTTGAAAAACTTTTTTTTGAAGCCCTTGTTTATTTTGAATAGTTTCTTGAGCTCAAGAACAATTTTAAACTCAAGGAAACAAATGAAACTAAACCTAGCAAAATGAATTCCCTCAGCTGTGCAGAGTTGGAAAAACCACAAGTGTTGGAAGAGCTGGGGGAACCACAAGAGGTTTATTTAGGAACTTCTTTGGTTAAATCCCAGCTGAATGTGGATCCATTCTTCACTACCCTAGTTATCAAAGACAAGTTGTTACATAATTGTATGTTGGATTATGGAGCTTCATGTAATGTCATGCCTCTTCAAGTCATGAATGAGTGGTATCAAAGTAACAAAGAAGATATGGAAAGTTCACCGCCATGGATTCTAGAGAGGTGCTAGTGGTGGGATGTGTCAAATATCTGGATGTGCAACTTGCATCTTATCCTGGAAGGAACTTAAAACTCGATGTAGTGATTGTTGACTTCCCTGCCAAGTGGGGGATGTTGTTGTCAAGAAAATGGGTAGCGGTGTTGGTGGTGTTGGTATCCAAATTGATTCTCCTTCAAAGTCTGAGAAACATCACAGGTTTATCTGGAAGCTTAGAGACAGATAGATCATGATGAGTTGTTTGGTAGCTGGGGATGGGATCTAACTAGCCCTCAATCACTTAGATGTGGAGAAATGGATAGCACCCTCAAGAGGATTTGATCTATCCTCACTATTTTAGGTTGCGCCTTTCAACCAAGGTAAGAGAACCCTTTTGTAGCCTGTTGTTTATGGAGGAGATGGTGATATCCTTCCTAATGAAGTTGTTAAGGATACCTTGAAGAAAATATGATCAATGCAACAAAATCTAACTCTCACGAGTTGTCACTCTAGATAGTGGAGATATTCTCTAGACAAGGTTCAAGCTACTAAAGACATTTGGAATCCTGATTGTTTCTGCATGTTTTGGTAGTAAAATTTATGCATTTGTATACACACATGACAAACAGGGGTAGTATGGGTAGGATTAGTTGTTTTTAAATAACTTTTGGTAGGAGGTGAGGCAGAATGAACTTGATTTTCCAAATCTCTGAGAACTCTTACAAAATGGAAAGTCTGGACAACAGAATACTTTAGAATAGCTAAAATGTTCCTTTAACCAGAATATGTACTCAAATGGAGGCCCAGATTTACACTTTTTCACACAATCTATGAGATTTTAACATGAAGGCTCGAGTTAGAAGACTCAATAAAACATCAAGATCTAAGATCAATCATGCCTGAGGTACACCCAGAGGCTTACAAACAATCTTTGTCAACAAATGAAAGAAAAGTGATTTTAAATCATTTATTTCACTCCCAGATGAAAGATCTTATGAGAAATGAGATTGCAGATACCACTAAACTGTCACAAGGATTGAGACCTGTGTGATTAAGACATATTTTGATACAAGATTGCAACAGAACAAGAAAAACTATTTGCAGACATTCAAGAATAAAACAAAAACATTTTACTCAAGATCAACCCTTAATAACTCGAGTTTGATTAAATTTATCAAATAGGGAAAGTTTCTAGAACAATCTTAGAGATTTTCAATGGTTGTACACTTACTGCAACCACCTTGACACGATTAGACTTAATACAAAAGAGATATACAGACTTCTTAGACGGCTTCTCAAGAGACAAAGCTTTGTCAAAGTTTCCTCTTGGGAATTTTCTTTAAACTCTAACACTCCAACCATTTGCTCAATTTTTTTGCCTTTTATAAAATTTACAATATATCCCCTCCTTCCCGTAAGACAAAAAACATTTAATGTACCAGTGCTCGTTATGATTTTGATCGTGATTCCTAGAATCAAATCTGTAAAAAGTTGTCAGGTGCTCATGGGGAAGATCTCTTCAAAAATATTAGCATTCAACTCGTTCATCTAGTAGAACACTCCTCCTTCAATTTTTCCAACCACCTCCACCCCTAATCTATCAAATCTAGTTCCTTACGTGCTGGGACAAGAAAAATGGAAAATCAGATTGAGCCCGAGAGTCAGACCATTTTAATGGCGAAAGATATCTCCAGATATCTCCCACCAAACTTAGATATCAAAATTAACTCCCCTCTCTATTTGGCGTGTAGAAAATACCAAGAAATCATGAAGACTCGCACTTCCAGGCATGTTTCAAGTAAAAATGGGGGAAAATCAGATTCAAACTCACAGTTGTCGTTGATCTTTACTTTGAATTTGGGTCGTCCACGTGGAAGATTCAATTTTAAAAATAGGCTCGGGGTTTCCTTTGACTTTTTACAACCTTTTGAAAAAATGGAAAAAATTCCATTTTGCTCCACACCTCCGCCCTTGGGAAATGAGCCTGACACGTGTCCCAATGTGGGTCCTAAAGTGGAACCGCACTTCTTTTTTCACTTTTAACTTTTTTCTCCCAAAAGGAAAATTTTCCAAATTTCCCCCAAGAGTCTCGCACCTCATCGTTGACTAGAGCAAGCTTTGAGTTTTCCCTTATTGGACTTGCAGGCCATTTTGAGATTTTAATCCTTTTGATGACAAGAGGCAAAAAATCTAATTTTCCTCCAATGGTCCGCTTCCCTGCCCTTTGAATTTTCAAACAGCCACGTGTCACAATGGCGAATCTTGAGATGATCCCCAAAAGTTGAGACCTTGAACAAGCATGGGCTCACCACGTGTCGTTATGGCACAACTTCAAAAAGATTAAGGCCTCCAGAATGATTTGGTGGGGGTACGCTTCCATTTTAGAATTTTACTCCATTTTTCCAAAGGGGAAAAACATCCAACTTACCTCTGAAGGCCCGCATCTCCGCCATTAGCTTTGCCACGTGTCTCTTCTATGGGGTCAAAGTGAGACTTTTTCCTTGCCTATTATATTTTCTCCAATCAGAGCTTGATGGGGCCATGGGGTGGGTTGAAACTTTTTTCTAAAGTAGCCAAAAAGAACAAGTTCAAAAATAGACCCGCCGCAACCCATCCAATTAGAGGAAGCCACGTAAGCACCAAAAGAACCAATCGGATTTGAGCGAGGGCTACGGGACCAAATTTGCCATTTTGCCAAAAAAGAAAATAGCGATAAGTTAAAGCATTTTCCCGTTGTCCCCTGACCAACCAAAAGAAGCCACGTGACCACCGAACACTGAGGAATAATTTTGACAGGAAAAAGACACCCATTAGACCATTAGAATACAAAAGATCACCATTCACACCCAGAACCCGATTTTTCGCTAAGGATGAATTTTTTTTTGAAACAAAAACAAGTGAATCATGGTTCCAAGCATCTTTCCGACCATGGATTTGGATTTTCAAAGGCATACAAATATAGATTAACCATTCTCAAGCTTCCATGGTCGAGGAAAAATAGGAAAAATGGTAGAGCCCATGGATTTTGAAGAAATTACTGTAGACATTGAGCAGACTCAGAGACTTCTTTCAAGGAGGGGCATGACAATGGATTTTGTAAACAACTCAAGGCATTTCAAATGGAGGTAAAAGATAGTAACATCCTCATGGAGAGATAAAATGTTTCACAACACACGGATCAGAGGAAAATAATGGCAAATGGGGCAAGACAAATCTGAGCACCAACACATATTCCTCATATTAAAAGATATATCTACAAAAAAAAATAACTTTAATCATGATTAAAAAATCAAATTCAAAATAAACATAATGATCAATATACAATTAGAAATTTTTAAATATTAAGTACATAAACATATCTTGAAAATAAGGCTCCTTCATAAATATATTGAATATCCAACATGTATAAAGAAGTTGTGAAATATATATTGGGTGGTCTTGTGATAGATAAATTTAAAAATATTTTGTATAAATAGTCTAACATCGAACCTCGGATGAGATAGGATGATTCTTAGAGATAAATCTCATCCACAAATCCTAGCTTCTAGTATCAAACAAGGAACTTGCAACCCTTTTAACCAAGTTAGAAAAATGTCAAAAAATGCCTTCGAATGATTCTCTATTTCACACACTTCAAATGTGTCAAATTGATTACTACATCTGAATTGTTTAGTCATTAATATTTAAAAATAATAATATCTAAATTACAATATATTTCAACTTAAAAATATTGAAAAATAATTTTTTAAAACCAGCCAATAAATTTCACAAAACATTCTAAACATAACCTACAAATTATGATATTATGATATGTTACCCCTTCATAACCTACAAATTAAGATATATTACCCTTCATAAATAACAAATTTATATTATGATATTATTTATAAATACACTTTCTAGATTGACCCGATCTTTCCTCTTTTTTCTCTTTTCCTTAGGTTTCAAGACCACTAGTTTGATCCATGTTGTGCCACTAAGAATAAGCTAAATCCTTAGATGTAACTAATTTTTAAGTACATTTACTTTTTTAATTTGAAATCAATTAGAATTAATAAAACATGTACACATATTTAGACACCTAAATTTCATACGGGACTAGTTCATATCTAGCATATGTTATTTATGTAGACATCTACATTTGTGTGGGATTAGCTAATTTCCATCATATTAGTGTATTTATATGTGCATTACACTCTTATTAGTGCATATTATTCAATTTCACTATCCTTTTATTTTTCATTTCTTAGATTGACCCGATCATTCCTTTTCTTCTATTTTTCTTAGGTTTCAAGACCACTAGTTTGATCCATATTGTGCCACTATAGTATAAGCTAACTCCTTAGATTGAACTAGTATTTTAGTACTTTAATTTTTTGTTATTTTAAATCAATTGGAATTAATAAAACATGTATACATATTTAGACACCTAAATTTCACGGGACTAGTTCATGTCTAGGTTAAGTTATTTATGTCGACATCTAAATTTTATGTGGGATTAGCTAGTTTCCTCATATTAGTGTATTTGAATGTGCGTTATAATATTATTAGTGCATATTACTACATTTCAAAGATCCTTTGTTTTTTTATTTTTTACAATGTTTTTTCGAATCTCATTTATGTCCCCTCATTTTTTCTCCCTTTATTGGTGCCACATTTTTTATTTTTCTATCTCTAAGATTATTGTTTTCTCGAATTCTTTTACACTTTTTCTCTCCTCCCATGCTTTTTTCCATGGTCAACCCCTTGCATTCTTCACATTCATGTTTGTGGTTTGGAGCTATAAAAATGAAAAAATAATGACTCAAAAGAGAAAAAGGTGGGATTTAAAATAAAGGTGAAACCAAGCAAAGGAGGACTTTGAAAATCCCTAGGCATGTGGGAATGCCAATGATATGACTAGGTGTGTTGGAAAGCCTCAAAATGTCCCAAGAGTATCCATAAATAATCAAGACAATATACTAGATATTTGGAAACAAAGAGAAAAAGGGGTGAATAAAAATAATACTTAATTTAGAAAATTAATAAATAAGTATATGAACACATTAAAATTATATAATATAAAAACTCAAAGTTAGTAGATTTACATCCTTATTTTTAACATCAAAGTATCTACTTTTAACTCAACTATCATCAGAACCCTTATCCAAAAGAGAGGTAAAGAAGTGGCTACTAGTGACTAATAATTATATAATAATTCTTCTTATTTATATACAATAGTAAAAATTTTATTTAAATATTTTTCTCTAATGTAAACCATTCATCACATTATTTCATTTATACTAATTATATATAATATCCATTATTATCTTGTCCCCTAATTACTCTGAAAAAAACTATAAATTGTAATAAATTTGAAATTTAATATCAATTTAAGATGTATAATTGTCACAAAAATGAAATTTATATTATTATATTTAAAAAGGATAATTTATAGAATCTTATTTAATTACACTTATTTATTTATGGACATTTTGCTCTATCTTTTCTCATATTATTTTGTGTATACATTTGATTATAATAGCATATATTTATCTGTGATGCATTTGTAAACATTAGTGTTGAAATATTATAGGAAATATAGTCTAGTGAGGAATGTGTTTCTCTTCTAACACATACTTACCCCTTTTCATTACCTTTATATGCCCTTGGTTACCTCTATCTATAAATTTTACACACTCATGATCGCTTCTAGTTTTCCTAATATCATCAATATAACTTCATAAACGTGTATATTTATTAGTATTATTTTATTATCGGTCACTAAATCTATATAACTATATAAAAAATTTACATCATCGATGTTATTCTCTCTCATTTTATAGAGTCTTCCTATGTGGCTATGGATTATTGATTCTCCTAAAGACTCGACTGGATGATCCTATCAAAACAACTCCTGAAATAATTTGTAGTCTCCTTTTTATAATGATGATGAAAATATCCAATTAAAAATAGAGTTATTCATAAGAGGAAATATTGAAATAGATTTACTACGCCCTCTTCATATAATATCATCTTCTTAAAAACTCTAAGGATTCCAAAGAGTAAGGCCTCTCTCAACTTCACAATAAGCTTTTACAAAAAGCTCACAAAAAACATAATGACAACCAGACCATTCCCATTCCCTACAACTAGGATCATATGGCCTTTATATAGTGGTATTTGTTTTAAAATAGGGGAAACCATAATTTTTAAATAAGGGATTAATTGAACCAACTTACATTGATTATACAAACCACCTTGTATTTGTTATAACACCACATATAAAGTTGATGCCAAGTTTATTTGTTTTGGCATCATTTAGTACTAACCACATTCACATGCTTAAATGATAATTACATTTCAATCATTATATTAAAAACATTGATGTATTGGATATTCAGGAATCATCGAACATCTCCCACTTGAGGTGATAATAAATTCTTTTTATAGAATTTTGGCATTGCTCCTTGTTGTGGTTGTGGCCACATGTATACACATTTTCTTGGTTGAAACGCCCATCCAATGGGATGTGGCATGGAGTATGTTTGATGATCACTTGTTCTTGTTGGATTCTCTACCCTAAACATTGAATGGTTCAAACGTTTCCTCAAGCAAGGAGTTAAAACATATGAATGGTTGTTTCTTCTTGTTGTTGGTTTGTCTTCCCTAAACATTGAACGCTCTTAACCTTGACTTGAGTGACGAGTTAAAACAAATAAATGGTTATTGGTAATGTGATACTTGGTTGGTTAAGCTATATGGTGATTAGAGCTAGTGTCACGTGCCCTTCAAATGCCAATACTCTATAAGATATGGGAATAATCCCACATATATTTCATAAATGTGAAAACTCGCCAATTATTGCCATGTAGACGATATAAAATATGAAGTATCATAAATATTAAGGTGAATAATAAGGAGATTTTTTCCCCCTTCCTAACATAGAGTGGACACCACTGACTCTTGGCCTTAAAGATGAATATTTTGACTATTGAAGACCCAAGGAATTTTTTTTTTTAATTGTTTCTCTCCTCACCACTTGTCATCTCTTAAAATAGGTCACTTAGAAAACTAAAAAAATTCTATTCAATACCACATATGCACCTTCACTTTTTTCAATTGACACCCAAACTCCACTTGTGATATCTTCCTCATACGTAGTTTGCTTTTTCTCTGTTCAAAATTAAAATATATCTCTTGACTTGTTTCTTCAATAAAAATGGTTTAGGAATATTTTGGAAACACTTGAATCATGAAAAATCCTCTGGATCACACCTCCCCACCAGAATGTTTTTTTCCAAATGCTTGGTTCCCTATATAAAAGATAAGTATATGAAGTACTACATCATATTTCCTATATGTTTTTCTATTTTTCCAAACATAAAACCTTCTTGAAAAATATTTTTAAATACATACCTTAGTGAGATATTGTCCCTTCGACCACACTTGTTGTAAGATATACACAAAATGTGAGTACTAAAAAGGCCTTGGAGATTTTTAGTATTATTTCGTAAATTTTTTCAATCATTTTTCTCCTTGTAACTTTCCATCTCTTAAAATATTCCACTTAGAAAACTAAAACAGTTCCATTCAATACCACGCATGTCCTGTAGACACCAAATTTTTGTATCACTAACATTCACCCCGCATTCACTCTTTTTCATCTTTTCACATACATGCCTCTCTTTCCATTTAAATTCCTCCCCCTTAAATTAACATTATCCCTCTTACCATTATTTCCCACAATTTCATTAATCTTCCCTAATCAGTTCTAATCACCCTTAATCATCCCCTAATCCTCATTTAAGTTATTTAGCCTTCCTAAATCCTAAAATTTATCCATTATAAGACCCCTATATAATGTTTTTACCTACCCATGGAATTTATTTACTCCTTTCCACCTCCCACCTACCCATTTATCCTCTCCATGCAACCATAGCTCGCCCTTATGCTTCTAAACCCTAATCCTACCTCTTATGGGCTCATTGTTTGAATCTCATCATCTTCCCACAACTAAAAAGGATGGGCCCTCGCAATCAACGGTAACCCATACAGGTCGTCGCGACCCTATAAATCCTCCCTTACACCTCCTTGTTCAAGAATGCAATTTTAAAGTCTTTAAGTGATCTTATGACCTTGCTTTTGTTTGTGTTCCCTCTCGCAGATGTTAACACCATCTTAAATACATCTTGGAGATTTTGTGACCATATTTTTGATATTTGAAGCCTTCTTTTATCATTACATGCTTGGGCCTTCTTTTGCAATGATCATCATTAGATATTGTGCAGTCCATCTATCATCAAGAACTCTCTCGTGTCAATCATTTTAACGTTGTCATTTACAGATATTCACTTTCAGAAATCCATTTGCATCTAATTCCAAATCATCCCTAGTTTTAGTAAACTCTACCGGGTTGCCACCAACCCATCCCACATTTTTTTCATGCTTTCTTTCATTCCATTCTCTAGCCATCATCGATTTTTTTATAATCATCCAAACTTCAGTCTTTTCATTCGACCTTCTATTCTCTTAGATCTATTCTTCCATCCCCAATCGCCATCAACCCCACCTTGTTGATGTCAATGTTATGAGTCCATTTTACATTTTCAATTTGTTTTCATTAATTTCTTGTATCCTTTATGTTAGATATTGTTTCAGATGTTCGATGTGTTTGTATCTTCCATCTCAAGACATCATCAACTTCATACCTTCCTCCGCATCCCTCAATTTTGCATCTTCCACTGTTTAGTTGATCTACCCCATTCATCGTCAACTGGCCCTCGTAGTCTCGGTGTCAATATCAACCCATCCAGGTTTGATTTATTTAGCACACATTTAGATCATACCTACATTTTTCATCCTCATTACTCTAAAATATTTATATGATTTCAGATTTTTCTATATCTAATTTTTGAATAACTTATTTTATCTATCTTTATAAAAATGACAGATGGCATCGATTCTATAAAGTTATCACTTCTGGGACCGACGTTTTCAGAAACTCTCCCATCTATGTAGTAATCCATCCTCTATTGAGTTTTATTGATTTTTATGCCATTTAGCTCTGTAGAGAAGGATATTTCATCTTTATGCCCATACCCATCCACATCATCTCAAGGTACCTTAAACCATTTCATATTTGGGGTTACTTGTTTTATTTATTACTCGATTAACAAATCTGAATTAGAATTACAAATTTTGGTCAACATTCTGGCACACCCAGTGGGACACTCCCTTTCTCAGTGATTATTTTCATTTTTCTTTCATTTTCATTTTCTTCCATCTATCTTCTATTAACCTCACATAAATGATCATTTCTTGATTCATTGCTTATTGTTCCTAGAAAACACTTCAAGGGAAAATAGAAATTTTCTCGCTCCAAAATCCTTTCCAGTGTTATTTAGGGATTTTTCTATAAAGGATGAAAATAATTTAGGATTTAGAGGTTTATTATGGTCTTTCACCATATTTTTTAACTTGTTATTTTTCATATCTTTTAGATTTGAATTTCATTATATTTTTAGTTTTTATGCCTTTTTCCCTAGAGGTTTACAAAGCTAGGAATAAACATGGAATCTTTAACATATTTAAGGAAAGGCTCTATTTTTATTTACTAAAATCCTAGAATCATCAATTTATAATGTAACTCACTTTATATATAGAGGTAAAAATTACCAACCGTATAAAAATACCGACATAAGATGAAGCAATTAAGTTATTAATAATGATAGAAAATTTAATCAAGACTTCTATTAATAATGGCTTATATTCTTGAAGATAAAGCTATAAAGACTATTCTCATATTATATGAAGTAAATTATACCCAGAAAGTCAACTTTGACAAAAGCTTGGTGTATTTATTCAATACTCCTTCTGATAGATAGAGAAGAATTGAACTCATCTTGGCATGTACAATCACCTCTCTACCCACTACCTATCTAGGCTTACCTTTGGGAACTAATAGAGTATCTAATGTTGTTTGGAATGCCTTGCTAGATAGATTTCACAAAAATTGAGCTGGGTGGAAAGGTGTTGTTCTCTCCAAAGGCTTGAGAAATGCTTGTTAATAAAAAGTAAATTACAAAACTTTCCCATATATATAATGTCTATGTACAACATCCCAACAGAAATTGTTGACATCATTGAAAGAATTCAAAATCATTTTTTATGGCATGGAACTAAAGAAAGATTTAGATATCATTATTTTCTTGGGATCCAGGTTTGTATACCCAAAAATATTTGTGGGCCTGGATATAAACGATATCAGAAATTGAATGTTTTTTTAATTTCCAAACTTGGTTGGAGACTACTAAACGAAAAAAATCCTTGGAAAAAACTCATTAGGATAAATTACTGTCTCAACATAATATGAATTCTTTCCTTTTTGAACAAAGCAGCCTTCCCATGGATCCATTTTAGGGAACAACTATTTTCAAATAAGACACATCCTTCCTAAAAGTTGTAGACGGAATGTTGGAAACGGTCAGGATACACATTTTTGGCAAGACAAATTTACTAATTTAAGGATGAGTGAGAAATTTGGCTCCATCAAAGACAATCTAAGTGATAAATATAGAATAAAGTAAAACATTACAATGAGTTGGATGGAAACAAGAGAACTTGGAAGCAACTCAAAGTGGACAATATTGATTAACAAATTTTTGTCTTTTCTCTACAAAAATAACTTGCACTCATCCCTCTCAATCAAAAGGATACCAAGGATAAGCTTATATGGGTTGACTCTTTTGATGTGGTCTATAGTGTCAAATTGGGATACAACGATTTTTTCAAAATATTCAAAGTGATATAAACCTGCAATAAAATTTGGATGTCCTAATAGTTAACCCCAAAATTTAATTCCTTTGTGTGGCTTGTTTTAAAAGGAAAGATCCTCACTAATGATAACCTAATAAAAAGGGTTTCATTATGCCTAACTCGTGTTACATGTGCAAAAAGAGGTTGAATACGTCAAACATCTACTCTTGCATGTGAATATGCCTTAAAGGTCTGGAGTCTCATAATTTCCAATTTTAATCTACATTGGATCTTTCCTAATACCTTCTTGAAAACTTGGGAACAATGGGATCCACAATATAAAATCTGCATGATAAGAAGATTATGGAATTTGGTCCTACCTCATACCATTTTGAGATTGTGGAATACCAGGAATGGTATAAGCTTTAGGAACAAAAATAGGAACACAACAAGATCTTTAAGGAAATTCTTATTGTTTTCAAAGATAAAATTGAAAGGTTTAGGCCTCCAAAAATAGACCATACCCTAAGGATGAAGAACATATACTTACTTCTTGGAAGATTGATACTAGAAATACACATAGGAATGATCAAAATAGCATTGATAGATCATTAGTTCATTGGATTCAGCCACCCAACTTATGGTACAAGTTGAATTTTGATGGAGCATCCAAAGGAAACCCAAGGGCTTCAGGAGGAGGTGGGGTGATTAGAGATCACAAAGGCTGTCTTGTTGTTGCATTTGTTGGTAAAATGGGCCACCAAACAAACCACTATTTTGAAGCCCTAGCAACATTATGGGGGATCAGACTTGTAAGAGATTGTAATATTTCAAATATTATAATTGAAGGGGACTCTTTAAACATAATAAATATTTTAAATCAAGCACAACCCCCTAGTTGGACCATTAGGGATTTCATTTATGAATCTATTGAGATTTGTAAATCCTTTGCAAACTACCAAATTATTCACTCCTATCATGAAGGTAAAAAAATGGCGAACAGTCTTGCTAACTATGGAGTTAGTAATAACATGAAAACTTGGTTTAGTGATGACATTCTCCCTAGAAAGGTACACAATGACATCATCAAGGATAAATATGAAATCAAAAACCATCATTAAGAAGTCCTTTGTTGTTTTGAGAGTGATTATCTCCTTATGCAAGGCTAATAATATCACTCAGCCTTCACACGCTTTCTGGGTATGCAAAGGTGTTGTTAAGAAGTGGTTTTGGGGGAGAAACATTACCATTGGGAACCAAAGAAACAATAATAGAAAATGGGTGGAGCTCCATGCCAAATTGAACCCACCTACGACCGGCTTAGAAGGATGATGTGACCCTATGGACCTATCTGCAAATGGGTGGGGTCTCAAACCTCATTGAAAAATGCAGGGTCACGATCAAGACATTTCTCTTCAATTTGTGGCTGGGTGGAAGCAAAGAATGATAGAATATGGGGAGATCAACATTAAAATCACTGAAGAGCTTATTCTTTGAAAGCACGAGGCTAAGCCTTTAAAGGTTCTATATTCTTCAAAGTAAGAGGGTTGACAAGAAAGTTTAAGCCAAGAAATTCCTAGTAGATAGAGAAAATCTTGAGTTTGTTATGGTAGGCATAAAAGTGACCTCCATTCTAGATCCTTTCAACGAAATTACAAGGATGATTGTCAGGTATGTCACTTTGGAAGGAAGATATGTGACGGTTCCTCTCACGCATTTGGTTTTCATAAATCATTTTATAAGGAATTTGCATGTTAGTTTTCTGCATTATCTTTTAAACTCCTGGAATGTTATGTTCTTGAGTTTCAAAACCACACTCATGCTACCCTCGATCACTAAGGACTCATTCTTCTACTTCACCGCCATTTCCTTTCCAACAATCACCCCATTCCCACCGCCTTCGCCCTTACCCCGACTCCACTTCCCCACCACCGCTTCTAGTCAAGTAAAATCAGAACCAAAAATATGCTTTACCCCTCAATCATCCCTTCCCCTCCCAAATAATCCTTCGTAGCAGCAAAGAAATTGAGTCTGCTAAAAATATGCTTCATATTAGCAATCTAACTAGTATTCGCTAAGGAAAGGGAGGAAGCCCTTCTCAATAGAATTGAAAAACTAGAAATGGAGGTGGGGATTTGAAAGAAGAGCTCAAGTAGGTTTGCAAGAGAGAAGGCAAAATAAAGATGCACAATGACCCTGAATAGGATAATGATCAAATTCTTGAAATTTACAAGAAGCTAAACTCAATGGATAATAGATTGGGAAATGGAAAAAGAATGCATGAAAAAACACCTCTTTGGGCTTAAGGCTATCTACAACTTTATGGATCAGCATGTCAAAAGTGTATGTGTGCTCAAGTGACATTCCTGCAACCATTTGGGAGCCGAGACTAGTACGGGACTTGATTCTCTGACAGCTGGATAAGAAGGATCCTTCCCATGTCACTGCCCTAACACTCTTCACATCTCTGCAAAAGGTAAGAACAAAGATTGACAAAGCATACAAGTGAAGAGGATTTTCCTTAGTTCAGGTTCTCTATTTTGATGCTATTAGGATGTTGTTTTCATGTTGCTTTGTTCCCGTTTTACCATTTTTTTGATCCTTTTGTATAGTTTCTCATATAACTATATTTGTACATTCATGTATATTCTGAATACTAATCCAAGCTTGATGTTTTTACTGATTTATCTAGCTTTAGAGCATTTTTGTAATAGGTATAGTCCCTTCAAAACTATGGACTATTTTTTCTACTCTATCTGGATTTTGAGCACTTTTTGTAACAGGGTATAGTCCCTTCAAAACTATTTACCCCTAATAAAAATGATAGAAAATTCAAGGAAAATACCTCATTTCTAATTAAAAAATTAGTATTTGGATGTGTTTTGAATCAAGGATGAGATAAATAAAACTCATAAATTAATTATAATAATAATATTAGATGTAGTAGTATCAATAACATCCTCATCCTCAACGATGTAGGAAATTGATTAATTTATATATTCCTAGCTCAAAAATGTGACTTTTTTGTGTAACGACATCACATAGCTAATATGATATATGGTGGATATAACAACTTTCTAATATTTAATTATTCTACGTTGGATCGAAAATGTAAATTTGTTTGACTAATATTATTCATAATAGAACTAGTATAAATACAAGAGGTAAGGGGTTAGTTTTGGTGGTTATAACCAACATAATGAGTAAGTTGAGGTAACTTACGTTATAATGTAATAAGAAGATAAATTAATCTAACATTCCCCCTTATTACATTACTTTTACAAATGTACCCCTAAATCATAATCATCATCCTATTAAGATTCACCATCTTGTTGAGTTGGGATGTATTCTTTCAGCTCCCCATGGGGAGGATGCCGTTGAATTTATATGAACATTTGTGACCAAATTTTCTCTAATTTTTCATGATCATGGATGAAGATGTGATCTCAAGTATGATTGTGTAGTGTGACATGATTCTCCGAGGTTGTTTGATCTTACATTTTCATCCTGAATTATACCATTCTACAATATTGGTATGACTCTTCTCCATCTTTACATCGAACAAGACTAAGTCACTATGCCCTTGAATTGCATGTTTTGGAGACTTTGAATCATTACAAATTAGATACCATAATTCTCATGGGATTGATTTCATTTCTCTAAAAAAATTATATGTATCTATGGTTTTTACGCTTTTTTTAACATCCCCGGGTATGAATGTCATTCTCTCATACTATTACATAGGATCATAGGATGGTTGTTCACATTAAATTTAAATTAATATAATTTTGATTAATGAAGTTGGGGTTTGAACTCATTTGTTCCGATTTTATTTAAACAATTTCCACACGTCTCCTGATGTTTTATAACCTCAATTTTGGAGTAAAATTTGTAATATAGGTTTCACACGCTCCACATAAATTCATGTCTCTTTCTAACTTTTACTACATGTTCCCGTTATGTTTTTCTCATGCGGGTTGATTGTGATAATAGAGATGAAACAATAAAATATAATAGAGGTAGTTGGTTTCATTGCACAAGTGAAGTCCTCCACATCGGGTGTTGGACACTCGCCATGATGATCACCGGTCATTGGGAGGTATTACTTTTTCCTCTTTGTATTATCGTGCCAACTAATATCGGTATCCAGCTAGTATCTAATGTATGGGTTATCACTAATAGAGATGTTTTTATTTAGATAATGGGAATATATTATGAAGCAATTTTGAATTATGAAAAAGGTCAAGCTTTCTCCTACTAATGAAGTATTGAAATCATGTCTTCCTAATGTATACGTAGTAGGTTAAAGATGGCCTACACCATCACCATTTTAGAAATATATTTGAAGGATGATATTTATGTCTTAAACTAACAGCTAACCCAAAAACATGATTGTGGAATTTCTCTTGTTAATCTTCTTTCTCAAATTTACAAATGTTATCCTATCATTTTATGGCTTTTTCTTGCAAAATTCAATATTGAGTTTTGATTCTATTATTTCATGTTGATATGGTATTCTTAACATGTTTTATCTTTAATCGATGGTCAATGAAGAGATAAGGATGAAAGAAATGTATAAATATGACATGGTTTATGGTTAAAGGTGCTTATGATTTGTATGGGTGGATTCTCTTGTTATAGCTTACCCTTTTAGATTTGATATTGAAAGGATAAGAATAATATCCATTTTTGAAATTTTTCTATTATATTTTATTTAAAACATTCTCTTGGTTATCCCATGTATTGCAAATTCCATTAAGCTATTTACCTAATAGGGAATAGAATAGAATGTGTGTGTGTGTGTGTGTGGGTGGGTTTTTGTGTGGAGATTGGTTGTTTGACATTGTGGGATATGTTACATTTCACATATTTTTGTTTCTTCTATTAATATATAAACACTAAATATTTTTTTCCTACTTTTATTAAACTTAACTACATTAATTTATGAATGAAATGAATTCCATACTTTTTGAAAGAAATTTATCATTTTGGACTATTTATTTTCTATAAATCTAAATCAATTTTTTTCAATAGTCTAATTATGAATATTATGAAGTAAATAATCTGGGAATAACATTGTATATGATTTTTTATGGTTTTTTTACATTATTTAGATTTATAGCCTTTCATTAAGTATGCAAAAATATGTTGCTCTTTTACAATTTTTTGCCTTTGTAATACAACCCATTCATATTTTTTTCCTTCATCCTAGATATAATTTTACATGTAAATACCGAGCATGTTATGTAGGATATTTATTATATGTTTCCCTTTATGTTTGACATTAAACATATATCATGTCTACACATCTTTTAACAATTATAGAAAAAGTTGCATATGCTTCTACATCTTTCTACATATCTACCATGACACTTATAGCTAGAATATCTTGTAAAGATCCTTCTCCATACTATATTTTTCATTCATCTGTTGATATGGTTTTCATGTTAATATAATTGTTTACCATATAAAAATCATGTTTTAATGCTCATGTCTTGAAAGAAAATGTTTTGTTCAAGTTACATTTATGTTTACTAACAACATCTACTTGAAAGCTACCATGGTATTTTTAGAAACCATTACAGTACTACAAGACCACACCTCTTCTATATATTTTTTTATTGGTTCATGTGCTTCCATATTTTTCATGCATCCTCCATATATGAAGGGTACTTGAGCTACCGGAAGTTACCTTGGTGTCATAATTAAAATATTTTTCTAGGCTAACTATTAAATTTATATTGAAAAACACATAAAAAGTCAATGAACAAGACTTGAAAACTATGTTTTTTTCTCTCTAGATCACCATGCTTGGATTTTTTATGGTTAGTAAATGTTGCATAGATCGTTATATATACTATGAATAAATACAAATAAAAATAATGTTATTATTTCAGTAGTTGCATATCTAACCTTGTAGAATGGTGTGGTTATTACAACATTTGTGTTACTAATTAATTCATAATTTTCTCGTTGAGACCTCTAGTGTCACATATTTGTAATACGCTTATGAGATTAGGACCATTACTCTATTTTTATAATTATTATATTTTTTCTATCGATTCTTGTATCGCTTGAATTTTTTAACATTATTGGAATGAAATACACCCGAGTTTTTCTCGAGGTCAGTAAATTCAACTTCTTGTATATTCTATATATCATTAGCTTATTGATCCACTAAGGAGTAATAGGAATAAACATTATAATTTTTATATAAATTTTTGTTTTTTCTAATAAGATATGTAATGATTTTCTGTTTTTTTTTTAAATTTCTATATTAAAAATGTAGGTCATCACAGGATATACATATGCAATCTTCCCAAAGGCATTTTAGAGAAGAGAAATTGATGTAAAATAATCTTTTATATAGTAAATTTTGGTTTGAATATGATTTTGGGGTGTTTAGTAAGTTTTCTAGTCCATCTAAACTCATGACATTATAATAAGAGCTCATAATAGAGTTTCCTCCAAAATGGCTGATTTAAATATTTAAATAGTCTTGAGTCATGTTAATAGGTTAGGGTTAGTATATTATTCATTAAAATGTTAGGATAGGATTTATATGGATGTAATCAAGTGATTATGTTACAAAATATGTTACTTCATCCTTACCATGGCGTAAACACACTTAGTTATCTTAACCATGTATGAGTTAGGAATGATGAAAACATAACCACCCATTAATTCATAAAAGGAGCTTGTGTATTTAGAGGAAGATAGTTGAGGTTGGTAGATGTTTTGGAAGGAGGAGATCACTATGACATAGCCTTTAAAGCGTAGATGAGCTTTGTAAAATGCACGGTTAATTCAATAAAAGCTTCCTAGTTTGATAATTATGTTAAAGATTATAACTATTGTCAATGAATGAAATTCTATATCTTAATTGTGTTATATAAGATAATGCGATAAATCGCAGTATTAAATTTACTATGAAATCTCATGGGGTTATGGAGGAGACTATAAAAGGTGAAGTGATGCATGAGATTGTCCAAGATCAAGATAAACAATAAGACTCCGAACTTTGAGGTAAGAAGACTTTCATGCGTACATTCAATCTTTAATATTGAAGACTTCTGATATAAACTTGTAATTTGTGTATGGTTAGGGATATATTATAAAGGTTTCAAGAAATATTATGTTGTGAATGAAATATTTTGGATTTAGAAGTGAGGAATGAAAATTTAATACCAAATAACGATGTCGTCATGGACTCAAACTTATATTTTAAATGAATAAAAAATGGTGTATTAATCCTTGAAATTTGTAAAAGTTGATGAAAATGTTATAAAAATAATAAGGTTTTTGCATAGCATTCAAAAGTAACGAAGAAGATAGGTAGGTTTAAAGAACCAAAAATACATAAATAAACTCCCTTACCAACTAGTTTTGTAGATCTTATCCAAGGAAGTGATATAAAACTCTACTTTTCTTGTTAACAATCACATATTTCTTGGTGATGTTGAGAAACACGTAGAAATGGTTCTAATTAGTGACAAAGGCTTCTTCAAGGTTCTAAAGAAGGAATTGTAATAAAATTCGATCTTAAACTCAGTACTCTACCCTATTCCAAGGATTGGAGAGCAAAGAAAGTGGTTAATGTGTGGGATTTCATTGAAAACCATTAAGAATGGAGGACTAAATAACTCATGATTAAAATAGGTAATAAGAGTATCAAATGATGAATTGAACACCACATTTAAATTCTAAATAAGTTAACTCAGTAAATAACACCGATGTGCCTTGGGTCGAGGGTTAGAAAGTAAGGTTTTTAGATGAAGTTAAGGAAATATTAACTTTGTTAGACCTATGGAGGTTATTATGTGTAGAAAGAGGTCTAAAAGAGTGGTAAAAATGTAAAATATTTGAAAAGAGAGTTTCAGTGGCTAGAGGAATAAAACTATAACTAATAGTCCCCCACATACACTATGAAAGTCAAGAATACTAATTTGAAATAGAGTTATTCAAGGATAATTTATCTTAGAAGGAGGAAGAAGGACTATGAGTGTGTCCAAAGTTTGTTGAAAAATAATTAAAGGAAATATAGCTTCTTCGGTGTGAAAAGAGTACCTTTGGAGTCAATGTCGATAACCATAATAATTTCTCTATGAAGACAATCTTAAGGAAGGTCTAGTGAAGAGTATTTAGATGTTGTGGATGGAATTGTCTTGGAGAAGGAATAAGTATATGAGTTTATTGGTGATAATTTTGGTGGAGAGTGATGTTAGGGAGTGTAAGGAGGTTTGGAAAATATTTGGATAAGTCAAATACAAAGCTAATAACTGATATAGTCAAGTTGTCAAGAAACCTTGAAATGTAGTTATTAGTCTTGTGACTAGAAATGTCTTTTGAAGCAATTTAGAGTGGTAAAAATGGAGTTTTTAGAGTATTAAAAAAATTTCATTATAGGTTTATGGTGTAACTTAACAAAAACACCAGGAAAAGGAATCAAAACAGAGCATGGTCTTAACAAACAAGGAAGCAAGAAGGCCTAAACATGAAGTGATAGATGAATTAAAGCTAGAGGGTTATTCTAATATTGCAAGGAACTTGATCAAAGTGTGTTGAAAAGGATTAATGTTTATAATAGGTTAAATATTAAAAATCATTGAAACCCTGGATTTTTCTACTAAACCCTAGTTTAGGAGTGATAGAAGAAGAATGAAGACATAAAAATTGGAAAAAAATAAAGATGAACCAAAGGAACATATGGAATTTTTTTATTTTTGATTGGTTGTTTATATGTTTCTCCCAATTTCAATACTTTTACTCTAGGAGGCCTAATAAGGAAGGTAGAAAAACACTAAAAGAAGAATAAATTACTATTACAAAGGAGTTAAGTTCTGAAATTTTCCATGCAGCTAAAAGAGATTAAAGGGTATCTAAAAAGTTTACCAATAATATTTTTAAGTGCATATTTTTATATTTATGTGAAAAATATGTTTTTGAGTCCTAGAAGGGTATATGAAGGTCTAAGAGAAAGAGTGTGACAAATGTAGTGATGAAACTAATATTATGACTTCAGTAAAGTTTGCTTGGTTTTTTCTAAGAGGTTTAAAGTGATTTTTTTTTTGGTTTGGTGGTTTATGTAATATAGTGCATTTATGAAAGTATTTTCCTTCTTAAGAAAAGTGACTAGTTTGATGATTTTGGGTAACTGAATAGTGGATTTATGACTTCTAAAGAAAAGATTTGTTGATTGGAATAATTTTTATGTAGGGATATGCATGATTTTTCTATCATAGCAGAGTAATTCAAGGATTTGAAGTTAAAATTTATTTTTTTGAGAAGCATTTTTATATAGTTGTTTTGATGAATTTGTATAAGTTGGTTGTGGTGTTTATAGTTGTGGATGATTTCATTTAAGTGATTTGAATATGAGAGTTTTCTTCTTGAGTTTTTATGTGAAGTTACAATGACAAGTTGTTCCTTGAAAAATAAAAAAGTGAAGACAATAAAGAAGAGAAAGAGAAAAAAAAAGTAGTCAAGAGACTAGGTAAGAGAGAAATTTAGGTGAGACTCGAGAGGTGAAAGAGACTTGATAGAAGAAGATAGATGTAGACATAGAAAATAATTTCTCAATTTGATGAGTAGTAAAAATAGAAAAATATGACAGAGAGGAAAAGAAAAGATGAAAGAATGAGATAAATGGCGAGAAAGTGAAGAATGTGAGAATAGCAACAAATAAGATATTAAAGAAGAAGTATGGAGCAACTAGATGAATTAGTGAAAAAGGTGAAGGAAATGCAAAGACAAGAAATGAAGATAGTGATGAGGAAGGTGGTGAAGTGGTTGATAAATTAATTCAAAGTGATAAATAAATATAAGTGCAGCTGAGGAAGAGGATTAGAGAACAAGAAAGGAGGCTAAACAAGATGGCTAAGAAAGCAAGAAAACAAGAAGAAAGAAAAATTAGAGAAATATAGAAGAAAGAGTTAAGTTGTGGAGAAGAATTTAAAGGAGAATATGTGAAAATAAATTTTCATTTTGTGTATATAAACCAAGAATAATTAGAGTAAGAGATATAGACACTTGAATGTGTTTTGAATAGTGGATAAATGAAGTGTGAAGAAGTGAAATTTGAGAAAACCAGGGAAAGAATACTAAAAGGAAGAAAAATTTAATAACAAGCTTGTGAGGAGACTCAAAAGTGTCTTGTTTTTACATATAAGGTTATTCTCTCATGTTTTATTGCAGGTATTCTTGTATAAGAGATGAAGAACATGGAAAACTAGTTCATCTAAGAGCTGAAATCGAGATAAGGTATGAAGTCATCATTTTTAGGGAAAAGACAAAAGAAGAGGATGAAGATAAAGACTGAAGATAAAAGGAAGAATGAATTTGAATATAATTTAGTAGTAAGGAATATAAATTTACAAGTGGAGCATAACTAGAAAAGAAGAAAGAAGAACACCTTTTGTATACGGTTTGAATCTTTCCACATACGGATTATGATGCAGACCATCTTGTATATATATATATTCAATTTTTGTTTTGATAGTTTCTCTTGGAAGGAGCAATAAGGAATATGACTATGTTAACACCTCATTAAATGAAATATAACTTCTTGAGTGTGTAAAGAGTACCTTTGGAGTTAGTGTCAAATAACCATTAGAATTGCCCTAAGAAGATATTATTAAAGGTCTAGTAAAGAGTATTTAGATGTTGTTGGAGGAAGTGTCTCATATAATGAATAAATATATGATTTTATTAGTTAGTATAGTGGTGGAGAGTAATTATAGGTAGTGTAAGGAGGTTTCAATCAAACTTTGGTTAGTACAAATACATACCTAATGACTGATATAATCAAGTTGTTAAGAAACTTTGACATGGAGTTAGTAGCTCTTGTGACTAGAAACATCTTATGAAGCCAAATATTGGTTAAAAAGGGGTGTTTGAGAGTATTAAAACATTTTCATGATAGGTTTAAGGTGGAAGTTAACAAAAACATTAGGAAAAGGAACCAAAATAGAGCATGTTGTTAATAAATAAGGAAGCAAGAAGGCCTAAACAATGATAGGTGAATAAGAGATAGAGGATTTATGGAACATTATAAGGATCTTGAGAAAAGTGTGTTGAAAGGGATCAAGGTGCATGTGAGGTTAGAATATTTAAAAAGGACCAAAACCCTATATTTTTCTATTAAACCCTAGCCGAGGCCTAGAAGACAAACTAAAAAAATAGAAAAATTGAGTTAGGAATGATAGAAGAAGAGTTGAGACATTAAAATGGAAAAAAGAAACAATATGAGACAAAATTTTATCTGGAACACTATTTAGTTGTGATTGGTTATTTGTAGATTTCTCCCAGTTTCAATATTTTTGCTCTAGGAGGGCTAATTAGGAAGGCTAGAAAAACACTAAAAGAAGCATAACATTTTATTGAGGAGGAGATAAGTATTGAAATTTGACATGAAACTAAAAGAGCATAAAGAGTATCTAAAACATTTATGAACAATATTTGGAAGTCCCTATTTTGATATTTATTCAAGAAAAAGCTTTTTAAGGCTAGAAGGCTATATGGAGGTCTAGGAGGAAAACTATGACAAATGGAGTGATGAAACTAATTTGATGACTTGAGAATGTTATTTTGTGTTTCTAAGCATGTTTAAAGTGATTTTTCACTTAGGTTCAGTTGTTTATGTATTTTAGTGCATTTAAAAAAGTTTATGCTTTCTTGAGAAAATTGATATTTTGAGGATTTTGGGTGATTGAATAATAGTTTAATTATGATTTATAAAACATTTTTTCTATGATTGGAATATTCTATACAATATAATATCTCGTTATTGGGCCCCACTCCCCCCACCCCCCACCTATATATATTATCTTGTGAATTAAACTCATCTATAGATTGAAGTGAAGCCTCCAAGATAAGATCTAAAGGCACTCATCTAAGATCTAAAGTCACTCCATGCATGGATTTGCATCATAAATCTAGAAATTTTTCATTATAATCGGGTTTCCGGTTTGAAAGATATGAGTAAATCCTATTATTGATGATTGTGTCTATTCTCGAAACAAATGGGCAACATATCTTATAGAAAATGGTGTTTTCAAGCTGTGACATTCAAAACAATGGAGGAATGATTACTGGTGTTGAATAAATGGCTTAAAACTATGTTTTATTTCACTTTTATACTTTCATACTAACCATCAATCACACATGGGTTAAATTGGAGGCTATGTGAGGTAAACATTAGGTTTTAATGGTTCAATATGGACATAAGGGTCAATGGGGGCTCAAAATTCTACCTTGGATAAAGATTGAGAGAAGTAGAAACATGAGCAAAAGTTTGGATGAGATGAAGGGCCTGGTAAAACCAATTGCAAAACCAAGAGTAGTCACATAGAAGTCCAAGGAATTCATCTTTATGATGGGTAAATTTTTAATGTATATTGTCTCTTTGGAAAATGGTGACAATGTGGACACAATATTGTACCCATGGTGATTTAGTGAGGTAAGTTAAATCAAGGGAGCAAGGATGGAGGAGAGGATTGGATTGAGCAAATGTGGTTTCGGAGCAACGAGAAGTGATATTGAGGTCCGGTGGCTAAGGTTTGAAAATGGTAATATTTTCACCTACCTCTTATACCCATAGACTATGGGGAAAATGCGAACAAATTTTTTTTCCCATGGTTAGATAATGTGGGTTCATTTTTTTATCCCTCGTGTCCCCCTTGCAACATTGGTGTAAGCATGACACATGGGACACTTGGAACACAAAATACCTCAATGTATTCCTATGAGAGGATGATGAGGAAATATTTTGTGTCCCTAATGTCCTCAAGAGGACAATAGGAACATAAGGATGTCAAAATTTTCCCTTTCCATAATTGGAAAATCTAATTTTATACTAGCTACCTAAAATTAGCCTAAAACTTGTGTCTTTCATCTTGGAGGATTAACATGATGTTTTTGGGTCAAGTATTATATTATTTTGACAAAAAAACACATTAAAAGAAATGAAATAAGTTTCATACCTTTAATATTGTTTAAAATCAAATTTTTTTCCTCTTTTTTGTTAGGAACTACGAGGCGGTTAGACTATTTGGACTATCACAACAAACCTTCATAGTTTAGATAAAAATGGATGTTCCCACCATGTAGATAATTATTAAATATTTTTTGTGCCAAATTTTTTTCCTCTAAATTCCTTATAGATATCATTGAATCATTCGAATCATTTTACATTCATCACGACACTAATTATTCTTTGCACTGAAAACCCTTTTTCGATAAACTTTTCCCTAAATGGTCAAAACTTTCATAAATATTCACAATTTTTTTCCAAAAACTTAAGGATTCTCAATTCCACCTCACAATACCTAAGGCCTTTTCATAACTCTTACAGACGATTCACTCAATCTACAAAATGATCAAAATTGTCCTTTTAAGTTTCTATCAACAATATACTTCCTCCAAATTTCACCAAATCATCGATGGACCTTTTAGAAATATATTCACGTAGAGAAATGTTCACCAATTTATTATTACTACATTCAATGAAAATATTATTATGATACATGAGGAAAATTTACCGGGAGATATCTAGAAAGATTGGGAGGAAAAAAAAATTTACATTACGGCCTAGTTTCCATGGTTTGACTTTTTATTTTTTTATCTAGTAAATTTACATGGCAACATTTGGTTCTAATAAAGTTATATTGGAACTGAAGGGGAAATAGTAAACCACAAATTTATCATGGGTGAGAAGATTAGTTGTTTTATATAGTGGGGAATAGAGTCCCTTATTAGAAGTAATGAGACATAAAACAAATAAAAGACACACACACAAACACACACACACACACACTGGGAAGGAAGCACACCAACAGTGAAAAGGAAAGAAACACAACTGAAAAGAAAAATATGGTACAAAGGATTGGGATAACCTACCTCACTACTTGTAGAGTTTCGTATGCTACCCACTGTAAGGAAACTCTAGTATTGTTCCATTAAGGTAAGCCAAGTAGTGTGTATTATCTCCAGATAATTTTTTGATCTTGAATCGAAAAATCCAAATTGAATAAAAATTCCCATGAATTCCCAAGGTATATCTCTTTTTTCCCAAATAAGGACTCGATATCTCGATTTGGAAACTTTCATCCCATGTTTTTACAATGAAGATCCACTAGCTTGTGAATAGTAGTGACAATATCTTTATTGCTAGATTTCATTTAGTCACTTCATTATGGGTAGAAATCTATTAGGAAATAAGAGATAAAATATGCGGAATAATCCCTCACAGAATCGCAACAGTAGAAACTAATATGCAGAAAATATTACAGATCTCAAATAAAAGTGCAGAATAAATAACACAACACAGAGAGACAATATTTAACGTGGTTCACCCAATTTGGGCTACGTCCACCAAGAATCACTTGCTTAGATTTTATTACAAGCCTTCACTCTCTCAATACAATACCCAGATCCGTTTGGAGCTATGCTCAACAAACTCTACAGAATTCAAACCCGAATTCAAAACACATCTGTAATACATTTGCTTGTACATCTATCATATGCATAAGACCATATAAATAGACAACTGCTTAAGCAGTTTGATACAAAACCATGGGTATCAAAACCAAGGGAAAAAAACCGTGGGTATCAAAACAATGGGCAAAAGACCGAAAAACCATGGGCCCAAAAACAGCCCATAAAAATACCCGAGTGTAACACATGGAAGGTGTACCATACTCTAACATGAAAATAGGCTCCACAAACATAACAAAATCAGTAGAAAGAGAGAAAAAATACCACATATATAATAGAAGACCATAAAATTACTTCAAGAGAAGTATGTGGCATTGTCTTCTAATTTCTTTTCGACACCCTAAATATGAATATGATGTTCTCTTTCAAAAAATTACACATAGTCTTAGAGTTGGCATGATTTTTGGGAATGACATCTACGCATTTTGTGAAGTAGTCCATGGAACTAAGTGCATACATATGGTCCATCTTTGGAGTGTGGGTTTACTACACCTATGAATACTAGACATCACTTCTGAAAAGGTTCTTCAATGATCATGGGTGCGAGGGGTACAAACGACAAGCTTGGTATTCCCATAAAATGTTAACATGAATCAAAATTCGTAGCAAATTTGTAAGAATAAAATAATAGAGTAGGCTAGTAATATACACCACTCAATATCATTTGGGCTATAACCATTGTGGAGAAATGTCCTCCACATGTTTGATCATGGCATGCTTCAAAAATTCTTTTTTGTTCTACTTTGACACACCTCAAGAATGTGCCATGAAATCCTTTCTTGTATAGAACATTCTCCCAGATGACATATTTTACTATTTTGAGGAAAATATTTATTCATTTCTTCCGATAAAGGCTAGGAGGGAAATCTCCATACGTCAATAAATAAGCTATGTTAGCATACTAGGGATTGGTTGTAATTACAAAAATCACGAGATGAAGATATTTGATTAAGAAAGCATAGCACTTGGAGTTTTCTTCCCATTATTCTCAAGAAAAAATTCACACAATCCATTTCCTTACACCAATTTAGATTGTTTTATTTCAGCATCATATTCCTGTAAATTTAAAACCCAATTACCTCTCCTCGCACTTGGGTCTTGTTGTATAAGAATGGATTTGATTGCGCAGACTTGGGACCATAACAACAAAATAATAATTTATAACATAGAATCTAAAATTATTTAATGATCTTACCGCTACATAACCATTTTATTCATGTTGCATGTGAGTGATTGATCTCATTGTCCTTAAAAGGGGAACTCATGATTTTGATAGGTGACTGGACTTTGTCTTTATTTTCATTGTAAGACTCATAGAGATAATATGCTTGGAGGAATAACAATAAATAATGAATTCTTTACCAAAATTAGGGTATACCAAAGTAGGTTATTTTACAATGGAACCTATAATGGAATGAAAGTATTCCTTTCCTTCATTTCTCCATTTGAATTATTCTTTTAGTTTCATCATATTGACAATTTTCTTCACAAGATTGGAAAAACTCGGGACAAACCTTCTCATGAAATTAACCTTACCAAAGAAAGAATGTACCCCTAGTTTACTAGTGGGTGGATATAATATTTGAATAGGCTCCACACTTTTGAGATCATTCTTGGTGCCTTCCTTTCTCATTACATGACCAAGTATTTTTTCCCTCGTTAACCCAAAATATTGACATTTTCGGGTTTAGAGATGTGTGGAACCTCTTCAAATGGATAAAAATTGTTCAAGTTTTGGTAGATGTTATTATTATTCTTAGAGAATAATTTCATCTCATCAAAGTACACCACTATGAAATTTCAATTCAAATCCTTAAAATCTAAGTCCGTGGCCCTCTCAAAATTGGCACTTACGTTAATCAATCTAAATGGAATAAGATGGTCAGAAAAGGTACCCCACTAGATGGATAAAGCAGTTATGAACTAATTTTATTTGGAAAAATTCAATTTTATTATACCCCAAAACATATGGAGCATGGACATCATTTCTACACCATTCACTACTTGTAATATATGGTTAATGACTTGTTGTGGATATTTTTCCTTTAGAGAAGCTTTGTTCGGAGTGTTCTAAAGATCCACATATATGCCAAATTTACCACTCTTTTTATTTATTGATAAAATGTTTTCTATCCACGTTGAGTGGTGGATAGGAAAGATGATGCGGGAATTAAGGAGCTTCTCAAATTCCACTTTGATGGTTCCACCAATATTTTATTGTAGTTCCTTTTCATTTTTTCAAATTCTTTTTCATCAAGATTTATAGGAATGGATTTTTACATTGATTGTGGTTAGGAATTCAAATCATCGTATGAGTATATGAGCACATCGAGAATGCGTTTTCAACAAAGTTGAGACTTTTATCTATTCCTTAGGTGAACAACATTTTCTGATGTTCACCATCCTTAAATTCTCACTTGTTCCACTATTTTATTTTTGTACTGAAAAAGACTTGAGATGGTTCTTTGATTTACCATATTTGAACCTATCATTCTTGTCAAACAATTTCTCTAGTTATGCTAGCCTCAACCTGAATCCTAATAATTATCAACTAAATTACTTTGTATGGATACACCTGATCAAATGAGTTATTTTCACATTCATTAGTACTAAAATCCCATGGGAGACAGTCATTTCCTTATAAATACATAGACATGAAATTTCATATCTACTATAAGAAGGAAAGAACTTTATTATCATCATGAAACACTTTGCACCTCTGTGGATTTTTTGCAACACTTGGATGAAATAAAATTTCCCTTGAGAAAATTTCTCCTTTGAAATCAGTTTTTGGAATCATCAATGATGAAGATACAACTAATGAGTTAGACTTGACATTCGATCTCTAGGGATTGATTTCATGTTAGATGCATCAATGGAATCAGTAAAGTCCCAAACCCTATTCATGTAATGGTAGAGATGATAATTATTTACCTAAAACATCTATGGAACCTATTTCACAATCAACTCAGCATTGCCTTTTACCATGATTTTTTTTATTCCTATTTCTTTAGTAGCCCTCAACTCGAGAATTAAATATTCATATTCGACAATGTTTTTCATGTTGGAAAATTGAAACTTTTATTGAAGGAACAAACCTCCTTTAAAATAGGATAAGACAATTCCTTCCCTTGAGCAATTTGTAGAAAAAAATCTCATCAAACTTCATGTTTCAAACCTCAATAGTAATGTTTTTGGCCTTTCCTCCGAATGGTGGTTCTTCTCTCCACTCGAAACTCTTGAAGTAGTTCCCATTTCCTCTTTATTCATATGGAACTTTCCCTAATTATTCAAATGAATTTTTTCCCAACTCTCTTATTTGAAAGAGGATGTTGGATCTAAGATCATCTGACTAATACACATTGTACTTCATCTTGGGCTCTAAAATAATTTTCATCATTTCATCCTTGACTTGTATCAAAGTTGAAGACAAATCTATTTTAACTTTGACTCCCACATCCCTATAAAATCATATATTGGGAAGTGTTTTTTATGTAGCCGTCATGTCATCTACTAATATGATTTTCTTCATCCACTTTTATAGATAGGTCATGAGGTCCATCACTTCATCTTTAGTCCTTCTAACAAGTGAAACCTCCTTGGTATACATAAAGTAACAATGACCAAATTCCTATGAGATACCCAAACCGAGGGCTTATGAAACCTTAGAGGGAATGACATCGTCAAAACAAAATCAATAATACAATTATTCAGATAGTATGTATTTATCAATATGGAAACATAGAAGGGCTCAATATTTCCTATACGGGGAAGGGGTAGAGGCTACAATATTGTAACTTTAGATACACTCAAGAGTAGGAGTATACCTTTAAAAGTGGATAATAATTTTCAAAAGGATGAAAATTTTGATTTCGAGCTTCCACCCTTTATGAAATTAACAAGTTTCTTGAACTAATCATCTTGTGTTTGTAAATATTCATACTTTGAGATTTCAACTTTATCCTTTTTCACATGACTGATCAATTCAAATTTTGAGGACGGGTTTACAAGATCATGGGAAACATTATCTTTATTTTAATTATATAAGGTACTTTTTGATTTATCATCATTATTATCACATGTATAAGTGAAAATAACATTTTTGGTAGTATTTGACTTACCTTGCTTGGAGGATGTCTTTTGAGGAGGCACAACTTCAAAATTATTCTTGGATGAATCTAAATATGGGGAATAAGAGACCCTCTCTTTCCTGTTTTTTTCTAGAAGTAGAGTCACCGGTTGAGGATATTCTCTCTTCATTTGTTTATTCTTGGAGGTTTCCTCCTTCTCAAAAGTTAAGCATAGAATAAGAATGGTTGTTCATATCTCGCATTACACAACCTTCACACTCATCATCGAAGTGGAAGAATATTAAAATAAAATAACCTCCGTGGATTTGATTTCCTCCATCCAAAATTCAACCTCTTCATTTTTTCTTTGTGAAGTTTCTTATTCTTCACTTTATTTATCTCGGACAAAGTGTCTTGTATGTTGCATTCATGAGAGGCGATTCAATAGAAATATTTTGATTTGGGGAACCAATCATTGTTTTTTCAATAAAATATTCCTTAGAATGTATTTGCACATGGAATTTGTTGTATATATCTTTCCCCAGGTAGATATAGAAAAGCAGAAGAATATGGAAATCAAAGGAACTCAAAACCCAACGTGTCGACATGGCAAAATTCGTGCCTTGGCGCACGTAAAGGGCGCATGACACAGAGTGTCGACATGGCAAAAGTCGCGCCTTGGCGCATGTAAAGGGCACATGACACAGAGTGTCGACATGGAAAAATTCACACCTTGGCACATGTAAGGGTATGTCGACATGAAGATGGATGCGCCAAGGTGCATCTTCAGGAGGCGCAACATTTTGAGTGCTGACAGGAAGCAGACCCTGACCCAGATATTCAGACGGCCATAACTTTTCACAGGGAGCTCAGATTCACGCAAGGTTGGACTTTTCGGAAAGCTTACAAGGTCCTCTATCCAACTACGATTGGATATATTTAATTGGGTGAGAAAAATTCTTAAAAATGCAAAATACAGTTCGCCACTTTTTGGGTTCTCTAGGTTCTCACCTACCGCCATAATGAGATGAATTAAATGCAACCTAGAGGTGGTTGGGGTAGATTTGGAATTCCTCTCTCTTTTCTCTCTCATTCTTCCTATAAATTGTAAGGAGGGGATTCTTTCTAGAGGTTGGACATTATTGTTTTTGCCCTCCCTTCTTCTCTTTGGCAGTGAATTTGTGGGGTTCAAACCTCCCATTTAAAACTGTAATGCAACATTGCCTCTTGGCATTTTCGCAGTGTGTTGTATCAATCTTTGGAGAAAATAATTCATTTCTATGGATGATTCTCAACCATCTCTGTGTTCATTTGCATCCTCTTGATCTTTCACTGCAAATCCAAGTTATCTCTGTGCATGATCTTGCATTGTATTTTTATGGTTTGTGTTTATTGGCAAGACAGTTGTTCTTCATTCCTCGGTGCATCACCTTTGTTAGTTAAGGTTTGTTTTTATGAATCTTCTTACCCTATCTCCTTGGCAAGTTAGATTAGGTTTTGAGTAAACCCTCTGCATTTTTATGTGTGCATCCAATAGAGAAATAGGAACCGCCTTCATCCGGAGATATTTTCCGATTTCGCAAGGTCCCACACTTGGGAAAAGCTCCATGTTATGCAATCGTACTAAGAGTCTCAACCCATCGAGTTGCAGATACTCGGGGTGTTTTGATTATCCATCAACAGAAGTTTGAGTAAATTAATTTTTGAGGAAAAAACATCATTAGCCAATTTTTCCACTAATGAGTCTCTAGCTCCGAACTTTAACTCTAATTTTTTTCCTTACTTGGAACCGTCTTTGTTTTTTCTAGAAATTAACAAAGTCATCTTCCACTTCAATTGCGATTATTTGTACCTCATAAATTACTAAGCTAAATTCTTCATAGCATGAAGCTATCTTTAGGTAGTTATGCATTAGTGAAGAACCTTATTTGATTATTTTTGTGGACCAAATAGCTTTATGGATGTTATAGAGAATCCTATTGAATTATCCTAAAAACTCTCTCATGGTTTTGTATGGTTATTTCTTCAATTGATACCACCAAGAAATAACAATGTGAGAATCCTTAGGTGGCTTAAACCTAAATTTGAATTTAGATTTCATACCTATCTAATTTTTAATTAAAACTCTTGTCAAGTGGTAAAATCAATCCACAAAAGAATATTAGGAATAAAAATATTCCTACTCCACTCCCAATAACCCACAATATTTTATAAATTATTCCATATGATCATCGGATGTTTTTATCCATATCCTCAGAAATTAGGGAATTTATTATTAAATAGCTTTGGTAAGTCATGAAATGGAGGATTTAAAGCCAATGTACTGCGTGTTCATCCATATAGAACTAGTGAAACCATTCTTGGTTCTTATTCCTATATTATTATTCTTCTTTAGGAAGGATGTGGTTCAATGGATTTACGGTTATCTCTTTATGATGGAAGGTAGGATCAAAATGATGGAAATATTCTTGACTATTTCTCCTTGCTAGTTGACAAATGGGGTGCTTGAAATCATCTTATTTTTTCTCCATAAATTTTGGGTACGTTATGCCACTAGCTCAGAATATCTTGTGTATTTTATTTCTATTAGTTTATAGGATTAATGTATAACTCAAACTAGGATTTTTCTAAGCTCTTATTTTCTCGATTAGGAACTGGTCTTTCACATTGTACATCTTAAAAACATTCTTCTTATGAATATATAATGATTGAAGCTACATAATAGTTATTGAAACTTTCTTTGTTTGTTCCAGATGTAATTCCTTAAATAAGTAGTGGAATCTTCTAGAGTATTCTAAAATAAAAGAATATTAGGCTATAAAATTAGAGAATTTCAAAGAATGGTCATCACATGAAAATTACAGAGTAGAAATAAAGTATTTTGGGATTTAAAATTTCTCATTTTTTTGATTTTTCACATATATGATTTTTGGATTTTGGGTTTTCAAAGTTGTGTAGAAATAGCAAAATATACCCCTATGTGGGTGAAAAATATTGTTGGCAAAATAATTTGTTCCAAGGAAAAATTAGTGGATTTTTACCAATGCTCCAAGTCTATGTACCTCGTATTTATGAAGGGGAGGATCCCACTTATTCAATGAAGATAAAAAATAATATGTGGGTGGCCATGAATTTGAGGATCACACAAGACTACTCTACTAGAATTTTGGAAAATTACGTATAAGGGAGAAATTTTATGATGAGGTGAGTTAAAGGGGAGTAAAATTTCGGGAAGGAGGGTAAAAATTTTAAATAGGCACTAGAAAATTTTAAGACTATTAACCAAAATTAATTAAGACTCCAGGTGAGGAAAACAAGTTTTCTAATAATGACAAGAATAACAAATCATAGACACATAATTCCATTGATCGATTCATAAAAGGCATTAACACCTTCCTTAGTTTTACAAGATCATCATGTGCACTAATATGAACATGTAAGGAAATAGATGAAACATAAAGAAAAGAAATGGTACAATTCCATATTTTTATTGTATCTTAGTAGTGCAATACCTATCTACTTGGTGACTCATAATCAAAACCTTTAGAATGAGGAAGTCCTCAAAATATATAGTTTTACAAAATTCCTTTCACCTACCCCTTGATTAACTAAAATAGGAAATATGGTTATTTATTCTAATGTAATCTAATTCTATTGAAGTAGTAAATAAATGGAATAATCTAATATGGAAATTACTAAAGAAACTAAGTGATAGAATGTTAAACCCTAATTTACAAGAGAGGGTTAATAAGTCCTTAGTTGATTCGATGAAGATACACAACTATGTCACAAAAATCTTTGGATGAACAGAGGAGGAAAAAGTTGTAGATAAGCCTAAGAAAGCGGTATATCCTGGACTATCACGGGAAAAGCTGGGGTGCCTAAAATGGGATAGGGGCACTTGGGGCACCTTGGTCTAAATTTAGGCACCCTGGTCTACAAAAATGACCAAGGACCCTGCTTTGGTGTGTCACTAGATTTTCACCTATGTTTTCTTCATGTCTCAATAATGTCACTTAATTGCATCAAGCATCACTATAATCCAAGGATGGATGATTTAAAATTTTAATTAAATCATCAAAACCCTAAAAAATAAAGATCCATATGATGGGGTCGAACTATCCTCAACTAAAAAATCTATGGACTTATCACTAAGCATTGCACTACATCTGAGACCCAATGTAGTTATAGGTGTGTGTGTGTGTGTGTGTGTGTGTGTGTGTGTGTGTGTGTGTGTGTGTGTGTGTGTGTGTGTGTGTGCATGCGCACACACACACACACAAATCATACCCTAGGTTTCTCTTGTGCTAGTTGCACTTTATGAAGTAGTGATAAAATAATTAGATCTAGAATGTAGTAAATGTGTGCAGTAAACAATACAATCCGAGTCCTATGAGGTTTTATGTAGATGAAAAAACCTTGTGTGCCTTGTGATGGAATTAGATGGATACAAATGTAGCTTTAGGTTCCTTTGACGGATGTAACTCGGATAGTGATAGTAGATGCTTAGAACTTGGTCCCTCATTATGGTTGCATAACTTTATATTTATATGGTTCTCTTGTTCTAATTTATTAATTAAACCCGAAAAGGTCAACCACCAAAAATATAGAAAGCTCAAATTACTAGAAAGTTCCTAAAAGGTGAGAGTAAAGTGAAACTAAGATAGGGGAACCCTAGAGGGGACCATGGCACCTAGGGCACCCAGGTCTTAGAGGAGTGCCCTAGTTAGAAATAGGAAGAACGTAAAATAACAATACAAATGAGGAAAGTGTTGGTGAAAAACCAAAAGCAACGATAGAATGGTTAGTAAAAATTCCAACGACATGGGTTAAATATTATTATTTTCACTCAAGAACCATATGAATACTAATATGATACCGAGACTAAATAATGACTCAAAGTACATGATTTTGTGTCTAGATTTTCCCCACTTTATGTTGGTGAGTGAAAAGGATGGTAACATAAATTAGATCGAGATACATACATGATAATCCATTTATAAAGTGATGTAGTAAACATGTCAAAGGAATAGACAAAGCAAGAAGTGACAAAAATATGGAGAGTGGAGACTAAAGATGAAAAAGTGTAAAAAGTGATGAGAGTGAACCTAGGGTGGAAGGGCTTCAGTATATTTGAATGTGTGTAGTGTACCTACATGGTTAGTACAACATGTTTGTTGTACTTTCCATGTGTGTGTTGTTGTTGACTATTTTCTTCGCATATGTACGGACTCTGTAAAAGAGAAGACGATCGAGTATTTAAATACCCATTTATATGTGTAAAAATGCATGTATATATGTAAATAAACATGTAAAAATAGTACAAAAATGACAATGAAAAAGGAACATGTGCACCTAATCTGTGATGAGACAAAAGGGTGTAGAAAGGATATCCTATAACTGTCGGTGAAGTGTGAGTTTTTTGGGCATTCTCACACCATTATGGCTGAAGAAGTGTAGGGAGAAATCTATGTTATTCTCTAACCTGTAACTTCTTCCCTGATATTAGTGAAGAGATCTCTTTACTTCCTAGTTTTTTCGGGAAATTTGACATCGGTGGCCGAAGAAGTGTAGGGAGGAAACTATTATTTTCCTCTAACCTATAATTCCTCCTCACAATGCTAAGGAAAACCAGTCGTATAAAATCCATTTTCTATCGAGGCGTCATGAGACGGGTATAAACCCACTCATCCTATAACCTATTGTGTCATAGTTGAAAAATATAACCGAATTGTACCAGTATAATGTGTAAAACCTAAATGATACCCCGCCACTTTACATGTGCATAAAATTTATAGATAGGATAATGCAGCCACAAAAGAAGACCGACCACATATACTAGAATTCTTCCCTATGGGGAAGAGAATTTTCTTAGTAAATACCAAGGCATAAGAAAAAAGTGACTAGAAAACAAGTGTTTGAAATACGAACAAGCATACATGTGGAAAACAAGTGTAATCCAAACAAACAATGTGTGAGCTAAAAATAAGCAAACAATGTAAACACCAAAGAAAAAAAAAAGTAGGTTGCATAAATCTGGTTGCAAACATGGGACATAATTCATGATGTGACAAGAGTATCAAGGCCATCATTGCACGCATAAACAAACAAGTGTGTATACAAAACAAAAGGAAAGGATCACAAACAAGACAAATAATGGCAATCAATAGTAGACAAGGTGACAAGAAAGTATGGAAGTAAGTATACCTGCATAAAAATGTTGGAAATGAAACACACGTTAGCATGTTATAAAAACAATAATTATTTCAAAGCATATATAAACCAAAGTAATGTGCTATGAGAAAAATGAAATAATAACACCTATAGTGTACGAAAGTATATGCCCCCAATAGGTAGTGTGTCAAGCATCGGTGCTTACGTGTATAAGCTTTGTATCTACGATCACAAATACAAAAGGACGTGAATGCACATGTGTGTATGGTAAGGATAATGACATATAAGAGATTTATCTAAAAGTGAACATGTAAAGCCAAGTGCAAGAAATATTAAATGTAACCATAAAATGATGTATGTTTTGGATGGATGGAATGGAATGTAAATTGAATGATATGATATGTGTGCCCCTTGAATGAATGGAATTATATGTAGTGATGTTAATTTAGTATGCCTCCTCATAAGTCAAGAATGAACCACAAACAAGATTTTTTCATCTAGAAATGATTGAACTATGTGTTGTGTGTAGCGGGAAGTGATGAGTGTAGGGCGATGAGATGCAACATAACGATGATACATGTGTGACTCTATAGTCTAAATGTGTATCACAACAAGATGAATAGAAAGGAGGTGGTTATTTAGCCTAAATCATATACCACTAAACAATGTAAGTGAAAGTGATGGTATGACCTATCACAAGATGATGCTAGGAGAAGTGACCCTATAGCCTAAAGCATATATCACTAATCCTAGGAATGTCACATGAGAAAAAAAAATTGAATAATTGAATACGGGAATGAGATGTGGTCCATTTTTAATGTATACCCTCAATAGTCTAGTATGGACTGTGAGACTAGAGTGTGTCATAGGGTAGTGAGTGTAGTGCATATAAGTGGATGTATAAAATGCATAGTATGTATGGTAGAATAGGATGTAAATGCAAGATGTTCCAATGCCCTAAGATGTATAACATAGTGGATGTAAGATGAAATATGTAACATGTAATGTGAAGGATGTATAATGTAAGGTGATGTGTATGATGTGTGAAAAAAATGCAACATGTGATAGCTAAGGTGTAGTAGGTGTAGAACGTGTATGATGTATGAAGACACACAATATCTATAGCTTGGAATGTAGTGTATAATGTGTAGATGATGTGTGATTCTATGTAGTGTTTAATGTGTAGTGACTATTTTGTAGTTTTGGGGTTAATGTTTATAGAATTCCCTCAATATTCAAGTGAACTTAAGCACAATAGTGTGTTGATTGGAAATGATGATGTTAATATGTAGATGAATATTTGTATGCTAGAAGGTTTTTTATGCGAGTACAAAACATGTATCGATGCTAGGATGGTGGGGGGATGTGTGAGGCTGCTATGCCACTCCCCAAGAACATAAGGTGTAGAATTCAATCTTGTAATATCATCTAGGAGGTCATCATTTTCATGATCAAAACCGAATGAACAAGTGTCGATACTTCATAAATGATATTTTTGGGTTGTTTGCGTAATGAGCCAATAAGGAATAGGTTATACATATCTGTAGCATATTCTTCATCAGTGAAGGGTGGTAAGGGACACTCATGTGGATAGTAGCTAGTAAGATTATGTCTATAGCTAAGAAAATAATGGTTGCAAATGAATACATGACCAAAGGGCATATGAAATGATATATTAGTGTGATCGGGGTTAAGTGTTCCCCTAATGTAATTGAGACAAGATGCTCATAATGTAAGTGTAAAAGAGCCATAATATCATACAAGGAATACTTGTAGATGAAATACAAGTAGACCATATGCGATAGTAATATAAACGAAGTCATGATAAAGATGAGAAGAATGTGGTGGAGGAGAAAGGTCCTCAAAAGAAAATCCTAGATAATTCAAGCCCTCATGTTTATATACGGTTTGATACAAGTAGGATCAAATGGAATATGTTCCCAATAAAAATATTCATTAAAATCATACATGTGAATGGTGGGTGTGCTAATGGAGGAGGCACATAAGAAGGTGTAGGGGATAGGTTGACGCCCATATGTTGGGTATGACCACGATAAAGAATCATAGCAAGTAGTAGTAGCTAGTGGAGGTTGTGGGGGAGGAATAAATTGCATCTATCATAAAAATGGCACCTTCAGGTGGTGGTAAATGAGGTAGTTCATCTTGGTTGAGGATAAATCTATAGTATTAGTGCATGGACTAGGAATATTAGTACTACAATCTTGGTCACAATATTTATATGCATCATCATCATAAATTTTAGTATATTCAACACCTTTATGTATGAATTTGACACAATGATTAATGTTGGAAGTAGTGACTTACATGGCATGGAATCATGACCTACCAAACAAATAGTTATAGGAGACTAGGAAATCGATGACAAAGAACACAATGTTAATTGTTTTTGGCCCTAAATTGATAGGTAATGTAATGTCACCAACACATGGATGAAAATAACCATCATATGCATGGAGTGCATGCATTAACATCATGAGTGGAAACAACCATCCTTTCAATGAATGACATGGGATGAAAGTTGATTTCATATCCATTATCAATTAAAGTGCATTTGATACCCACATTTTAAATCTGAATCATAATATGCATGTGTGGGTCATTATAAAAGTGTTAAGATCAGTGGGAAGATTAGATTTGAATTTTATGTGTTGATAAAAGTCATCTATGAAAGTTTGATATATTGAGTGGGGATGCATATCATCACGAATATGAGTAAAGCAAGAAGATGTTGGAGTATATGCCTTAAATAAGAACTTGAAAGAAAGTAATCATTGATTGAGATGCTCATGATGACTGGACTACGGGGATGACAAGTAAGAAATGAGGATCATAAAAGTGTGAAGATTGATTACGGGTTCACAAAAATGATTAACTAAAATAAGAAATATGATTATGTATTATTGTGTAATCTAATACTATAGAAGCATTAAATAAATGGAACAATGTAATAAAGAAATTACTCAAGAAACTAGGTGATGGAATTATTAGGAAAATGATTAGTGCATACATATATTATTATTTTTGTAGTTGTCGCAATCTACTTTTGTAAGTTTGAGTAGGTTTAGTATGGTTATTAACCTCCTCGAATAGTATTGTTTCACCCTATATATTTTGCTTCCCGTATGAATAATAATATAGAGAAGGAATTATTGTTTTTGTTTTTTTTCTTGTGTGTATCTGACCCTTTCTCCACATTTGGTACCAAATAAAATCTAAATCCTCTCTCCATGATGGTTTTTTTAAGTATAGACAAGGGTAGTTATATTGTTTGTTGTTTTCCTATGTATGTGTTTTTCATGAAGTGGATTTTCCTTCTATTATAAGTCCCATCTTTGTTGTCATAGGAGTTTATTTGTATTTGCAATATGTTAGACTTCTATGCATCTTCTTCCCTTACTTCCTATCTCACCACCATTGAATAACTTGTCTTATACATCGATATTTTTATACAATTAGATCTCGAGAAGAAGGATTTGGCAACGTATAAATTCTTACAGTGTCAAAGAAAAGAAAGCATGATTTTTAGCATGTTTGGCATCATAATAAGTCAATAAAATATTTCATATTATGAAATGAAAACAAATGAAATTAGTACTATTGTGAAGCTCTCGAAAAACAAGCTTTCTTACGTATTAAACGGTTTGCAAATCGGTTTCTAGTTCTCAAGTTAAGAGAAAATTGTGCTCTCCCAAATTCACTTGAGTTTTTGCAAAATGAACTCTAGTTGGAAACTTATTTTAATTTTTCATAAAGACTATAGTTTTGAAAAATTAATTTTTCCTATAGTTTTTATTTAATAATTGCATTTTGAGGGCAATTAATGATTTTTTTCCAAATTAATATTTTTTCAGTGTCAGTTCTCTAAAATATTGGTACTTTTGGAATCCTCATTTCCTCTCAATTCCAACGAGTGGTCACATGATTAATTTTCTTACAATTTTGAGAAAAATTAATCATTGTATCAATTTTAATTAAATTAGGCCATTTTATGGGAAATTGTAACCTCCATAAATTTTGTACAGTAACTCAAAATCGAGTGCCATTTTTTGTAAAAGTTATTATTTTCTATTCCCATCCCATTAGTTATAATTTTAGGAGAAAATCCAAATTTTCAAAATACCCTCTTTTTTGGCCATTCAGTTGGGAAGTTCATTGTTTTGTTTTTTGTATAACTATTAAGTATGATTGTGTCCTCAATGCAAAAATTTAAAATTTTAAAGGATGCATTATCGCTAGAACGTGACATCCAAAATATGCAGTACCAAGAATACAAGATTTGTAAGAATCTTGAGGCTAGATATAAGGTGACATTGAACCCGAGGAAGCTCGACACAAAACGTTGACACTTCACAGTGTGAAAATACATAAAGAGACTCAAAGTGAAATCAAGATAATTTAGTAGTACTGTTAATGGAGGATGTATGCATTTGAGGTTGGAGGTCATTCAATGACCTCTCGTCAATCACCACCGACACGCCGCACATACTAATTTGGTGACGTGTGTGAGTGTGTTTTGATTTCATTTGATTTTTGTGTGGTGTTTTCAGAATAATGTGTAATGAAGACTTCATATTTTGGGGGAAATGATAAAGTGATTTATTTTTATGAGTTAGATCATATATTTTAGACTATCATGGATTCCAAAATGTTAACTCAAAAGAGAAATTATGATGAGAGCCAAAGAATGCATTGGCACATCGTGATATGGTTTTAGGATAACCATTTAAAAACCTTCACTCCTTTGTGGTATAATGTGAACCACTATAAAACCACCTTGCTCTCGGTTTTGGTTAACTGATGGAAAAAAACTTTTGGTTTGTGATCATAAAAGGAAAATCACATGATCGCGAAATCGGGTGCGGTGTAGTATGGACTTTTTCCCCATGTTCGCACTAAGGGGTTGATTTTTGGAAAATGATTAGTGCATACATATATTATTGTTTTTTTAGTTGTAACAATATTCTAAAATAAGTTTTATATGGTTAGTAACCTCCTCCTAGATAGGATTGTGTCATCCTATATATTTATAATTTCCATATGAATGATAATTTAGAGAAGGAATTATTGCTTATCTTTTTATTCTTGTGTATATCTGAACCTTTCTCCATAGGAATGTGAAACTCTGATGTGAAAGAGAGGGTTAAGAATTCCTTATATGATTCAATAAAGATGTATAATTGTGTCATAGATAAGAGTGGCTAAAAAGGAGGAGGAAACAACAACATAGAATCCCAAGAATCTACATATCTAGTCTATCTGGGAGACTGGGGTGCCTAAAAATGGATAGGAGTAGTTGGGGAACCCTAGTATGAAATGTGGGTGATTTGGTTAGTAGAAATAACTAGAGAATCTCCTCTAGAGTGTCATTTATGTTTTTTTCATTCGCTTCCTATCACACTAATGGCACTAAACTATGTCAAGTGTCTCCATAATCCAAAGATGGAAGAATCACCTATAAAACCCCAAGTAAAGAATCAAATCCCTAAAAATGAAAGATTCATATGAAGAAGTCGACTGTCTTAGATGCCATATTTATGGAATTATCCTTTGAGATCCACACTACATCTAATCCCCAATGTAGTTAGAAATGTGGGTGTGTGAAAATCATGCCCTAGGTTGCTCTTGTGCAATCACACTTTGTGAAGTAGTGAGAAAATAACTAGATGTAGATTGTAGTAAATGTGTGTATGAAAACAATAGAATCCCCTCCTCTTAAGTGTGATGCAGATGAACCATCCTTGTGTGACTTCTTATTGAGCTATATGGATGCAAATGTAGCTTTAGGTGACTTTGATGGATGCAAGTCTAGATGGTGATAGTAGATACTTAGTGTTTGGTCACTCATTATAGTCACATAACTTTATATTTATATGGCTATCTTGTTCTAATTTAATAATTAACTTGTGAAAAGTCTGACCATAAAAAATATATAAAGTTGAAATGGATATAATGTGCCAAAAGGTGAGAGTAAAGTGCAAAGAGGATCAGGGCACCCTAGTTCAGGTGGCTTCCTAATCAGACATTAAAAAGACACAAAATGACAATATAGACTAGACAGGTGTGTGTGAAACACTAAAAGTAGTGACAAAAAAAAGTAAAAAGGTCAAATACATCGATTAATTATTACTTTTTTCAATTAAGAACCATATGAATAGTAGTATGAGACTGAGACTAAATAATGACTCAAAGTGTGTGATTTTGTTTCTACACCTCCCACATTAATTTTCACTTACCATTTTCACTTGTGACCTTTCATATTCCTAGGAAAAAAAAGTGAGTCACTTTTCATTAATTAAAGATAACTCATTACAATGTTAAACTATAGGTCATATTTAAGTGAATAAGACAAAAAAGTTAAAATTACCTTCCCAATAAAGAATTAGAACATGAGAGAGAAAGGAAGGGGGAGAGAAGAAGATGGGGAGAATATAATGCCTATGGATACAAAGCATCCACAAATGAAGAGACCAACGTTATTGCACTGATTGAACCAATCTTGATGATCCTTAGTAGCATTGGAAATTACACACGTGATTTATTTGAGAGATTCCAAAGTGTCCTCATTGAATGAGAAGGGATCTCTTTCTTCATACTCGACCAATTTTTGAAATGGATCTAGAACGTATACCATTGATCAATTCTCACTCACTAGAGATGGTCTAACCTTTTACACTCTATTGCTTTAATTTTTCATAATTTGTGAATTTATCTCTTAATAATTATCAAGTTCCTCCCGAGTAACGTTCGACATTTCATATTGGGAAACATACTTTTGATACCAAATTGGGGACTTTTTATCATTTATAGAATTGGACAAATATTTTCCATCAATAAAAAGAACCAAGATTACACATTTATATCACCAATGGAATAACTTGGTCCCATTTATATTTTTTTATTAAATTTAAATCGTTTTTGAAAGGACTATACCCTTATACAAAGCGGTGCTCAAACGCCAGATTTGACAATTTAGTATTACAAAAAGAGATCAAAATCAAGATATAACGACAAAGCCCAACAACAGAGAAGAATCTACCAAGATCACAGCCAAAAACCAACAAACAAATAGCTAAATAACAACTACTCTGTAGCAGCACAATAGGCCAATAGCCTAGATGTAGCGATGATAACACACAATAGGACAAGACTCATGCCTTGTCGAGACAACAAAGGGTTTAGATCCCTTCTTTTTCCTATCCACTACCTTCCATTCCTCATTTCCTTCTTCCACTGAGATTGGAAGAACAACTTCAATTGACTTGATAGGGATGTGGCCCGTAGCAAGGAGTGTCAAATCTATCGATGAATCCATATTCTGAGGAGAGGAAGCTTTCTTCTCAGAAGTTTTCTCATCTTGCGTGAGTTCTACAACCGGTCGGTATGGGGATTGATTGTTAGATGTTCAGGAAGGGAATCCTTCCACCATGCAGGTTTGATATTTTGTTTGGAATATTCACAATCCTCTAAAATATGACCAATTTGAAAACAACGTCGACATCTGAAAGCAAGACCTTCAGTAGTCCAATCTCTGCACCCAAATTCTATCTCCAATTTGTAGATTGATTTCTGCTGGTAAATCTTGAGAGGTATCAAGATCTACGAGGATTCGAGCATAAGTAGTATGTACCTAAATAAAGGTCTTATCATCAACTTTTACACATGATCCAAGAGCATCACCTATGGCAAGCAAACATGATCTATTCCAGAGCTGAAGTGGGAGTCTGGAAAATGAACCCAAACAGGGTAGGTATCAAAAGAATCTTTTAAGGGATCAAAAGATGGATACCATGGCTTGAACATGAGCCCATGTTCTCCCCAAACCCAATATTGTTTGAAAATCAAATCCCTATCCTCAGGGGTTTCAAAGACAACAATGAAATATGCTTTGGCACAAGGATAAAGCTCAATCTTACCTTGTACTTTTTCTCTCCATCTTTGTGCAATCCAGTCATGCAGTTGAGAGAGTTTAGGCCAAAATTTATTAAACTTACAAATGAGGCCAAGTTGAGTAAGATTTTCCTCCTCTTTTAACACCTTGTGAAGCAGATCTTCCTCAATCTTTAGTGTCGGTATCGTTTGAGAGGGTTTCAGGGGTTTTTTCGAAATCCTACCTCTAGCCTGGGAAGCAACTTCACCAAAGGAAGGGCTTCGATTCTTCTGTTTGGCACTCCCATTCCTTTTCTTCCCCTGGCCTACTTCTGCTTCATCCCCATCAAAAGATCTGTGATCAATATGTGTTACGTGAAGGGTGGGGTCCTTGGATGCATATGCTGTGGCATTTCTTCCACTCTCCTCGAGATTTTGTTTTGTCCTTACCCGTAAATTTCTTATTCTTGCCGCATTCACCTTTTTCGTCTATACTAGATCCATTCCACCATCGATCTTATCCCATATTACAAGTCTCCCATAATATTTTCCAAACGTGAGGTTTATCCATGAAATGGTTTGGTTCTTAAAAGGAAGGGCTTCGATTCCTCTGTTTGGCACTCCCATTCCCTTTCTTCCATGGCCTATCTGCTTCATTCCCATCAAAAGATCTGTGATCAATATGTGTTGCGTGAAGGGTAGGGTCCTTGGCTGCATATGCCGTGGCATTTCTTCCACTCCCTATCTGAGATTTTGTTTTGTCCTTACTCCGTAAATTTCTTATTATTGCAGATTCACCTTGTTTGTCTATACTAGATCCATTCCACCATCGATCTTATCCCATATTACAAGTCTCCCATTTTATTTTCCAAACGTGAGGTTTATCCATGAAATGGTTTGTTTCTCAACCTCTTTCTAATTGTCACCGCCGCTTAGGGAGTTTAGGGTTCGGTCACCCTCTACCTAATTGCCACCACCGGGAGTTTGTGGTTAGGGAAGCATCGCTTGGAGCATGAGCAGGGAGTATTTGATAAGTTTCCATAGTCGCTTCCTAAGAAATAATTTCCATACTTGCCACCTTTCCCATCACCCTGTTCATGGATGCCAACATCGGTCAAGTTTACTTGCCCTCCTCCGGGGCCTCCATTTACTCGGCTTTGCCCAGCCGATCCACTCACAACAGTGGGATCTTTGCCGCCACCATTACTCGGGTGAACAGGACTCGGGAAAAAATGATTAGGCTCGGGAAAGAAATATTAGGGTTTGCATAATGTTCATAGTAACTAAGGATCTATTTTTATGTCAGTCCCATTTATATTGTTCCTTCTCAATTTCATCTTTGTTCATATTTACTTGCAGCGGTGGAAAGAACAAACTCAAACAATGAAAGGATCTCAAGAAACAAAGTTCTCTTTCTTTTTATAATCTTCTTAAACCATTTATCATTGTTCCTTCCCAATATGGTATAACCTTGATCCTTTTTTATTGTTACGGGGTCAAAGCTGCTGATAACAACACCATCTTATAGGGAGAGATGGAATTTCACTATGATCCACAAATGACTAAACATAGGAAGTGAGAGTTTTTACATGTTTTTAAACTATTCAATTTTCTGTGTAATATTTTTCCTTGAATTCAAATGAGAAAAATACTCTTTGGACAAATGTGTAGCCCTTTATTTGTTTCTTTCCTAAAAGGATTTGTTTTCATTTCATAGTCTAGAGCATCCATCCCCTCAATGGGCATTATCACTTTTTGTTAGAAAAATTCAACACATTGATTACCAAAAATGCCACTAAAAATTGGTAAGTTACTTGTTCTTTCTTACCTCATTTGGCATTCGAAGAAAATTTGATATGGTTTTAGAGGCCATCACCACATCTTGTTGCACTATTATATGTTTTCTTCCAATCAATTCTCGATCCGTGGGAAGATCTCTCATGTTAGTAAGTTTAACATTATGCACGATGACATCTTTGGGGTCATGGAAAGGTACCACTTCTTGCACTTGATTATGTGAATCACTAGGATAGGAAGAGATACTTGAGACCTGGTATGAAATTGGAGGTTGAAAAGTACCAATATCTCCTTTCTTGAGATCTTTTTTGACTTCCTTAGTGGATTTTTATTTATTGTGAAGTCTCACGTAGTGAGGTCCTTCAATGTCCATGATTTTCCTCTTTATAGGCTCCCCCGTGTGGATGGCACTTGTGGTTCTTGCAAATTCATTCAAGAATGAGATATGAGATGTTTTCCGAATGAGTGTTAGCAGACCACCAAATTCTATGAATTTAACCCTCTTTCCCATTGTTGGCATCTAAGTTATTGGTGTTAATTGATGTAAAAATCTCATTAATGACAGAGGGGGATGAAGGAATGCAAGAGGATGTTTTTAGTAAGTGTGATAGGGTAGAACAACGTATGACATTTGATCATGTTTTCATGATGTGGATATCCTAGTAGACCTTGGCTTCTTGAGTAACTAGTGACTAGTATATACATAATGGTGACGTGATATCATGTCAAGATGAATTATTATATGGTTCGAAGGTATTTGATCAAATGAAATAGTTATCATGGGTTACACAACCATACATGCATGGCATGATTGAAATTTACATGGTCTAGAAGGATTAATCCTTAGGCTTAGTCATTAGGATGGCCTGGTATAGTGGAATGATGCCATTCAAGACATCTATATAAGCATGATCAAGGCTTGAAAAACATGAAGAGGTTATGTTAAGACTAGTCCATGAGGGAAATAAGGCATGTTCATAAAATATGAGGTAAAACATGCTCAAATAGGCTTAATTTTAGGGCATAGTACAAGAATAACTTAGTGAATTGAGGACAATAAACTATAAAAGGAAGTGAAAGCATGGACTATGTATGGTTATGGTGTAGAGATGATGTGAAAGGTTCCATACTTCATGATAATAATGATAGAGGCGTGATTGAAGATTTTGGAGGCATCTTCTCGAGAAAAAGATAATTATGCATGTAGAATTCAAGGAGGATGATTAGTTTCATAAAATTTTAGAGCTAAATGAACCTTTGAAAATGTGAAGGATATTTCCTAGTGTTGTGGACAAAATTTTAGGTCAAGAGTCCAAAGGAGGAGTAAGAAAATTTGTATTTGGCTTTACCAATTTCCGAGGAGGTAAAAATCATCTCAATGGTGAACTTCATTTGTTCACCCACACATGTACCATGTGCATGGTACCCTAAGACAATCAAAAAAATTTGGTACATGGAGTTAACAATCCAAAGAAATAAGAATGAGATGAAATTAACATCAAATCTTTATAAACGATGCTTAAGAACCTAAGTGGATTCTAAACCCTCCTCAAACCATCTCTTTAGAGTGATGGAGAAAAACCAAATACGATAGTCATGAAATGAATTTTCAAGCTAATGTGATGATTTGGGACTATATATAACTCCTTGTAATTCATTTTTTTGGTGGTCCCATTCTCAAGGACAACGGGTAAGGTACTTAAACACCTCCATTTTGAAGAAAATTTATGGTACATTCATGCATATAATAATTCAAGATGAAAGAAATAACATGGGAGAAATCTTGGGATGTTCCCCAAGCATCCATGAAAATTTTTAAATAGGTTATTTGCATAAATTTGGAGAAACATATCAACTAATATGTCCTACCTCTTAAGGGTTATAAGAGCCAAAACTTGTCAAGTTCGATTCAAGGATGATGATGAAAATGCACAGTTTTGAAGAAAATTGTGGTCATGGACCGGTTGATATAAGTGAATTTATTTTTTTGAATTTCATGAATTGATCAATTCAAGTGTTTTGTGTCCAAGTTGAAATGGTCCAAACTGCCATTTTTAGTCTTAGAGAGTAGGTATGAAGAACCACAATGCAAGTGTGAATTTCTCCACACAAATAAAGGAAGTGAGTTATTGAAATTTATTTAAAGGACATTGGTAATGTTCTAAAATCTTGGGTTTTTATGAAAGAGTGTTTTTGAGAGTCGAGAAGATACTCTAAACAAGAATGGTTTTTAGAACCTAAAACCTACTTAGAGATGTCTCAGAAATATAAGCATATTCATTCTAAAAACCTTGAAATAAATATTTTTGTTAATTTTAATGTTTGAAAAAAAATATTATACTTCTAGAAGGTTTCCCTATGAGGTATGATCAGGTGGTTTTATGGGTTAACCAACTCATTTTGTGAAGATTGATTTTATATGTGTATAAGCCCTTTCGACTTTGTCTATATTAGTATGTCATCATCGAGAATAAGTGTTGTTGAGTTTCTCAAAATTTTGTAATATGAACCAAAGGTACCTAACAACATTCTCAAATCAGCAGAAGGTCTTGAATGTCCATACATTAGTTTTTATGAATCAATCTTGCTGACTATATTTTTGGAGCTTGCGTATGACTATGAGAATCCAACTAAGAAGAATAGTTTATTTGAAACCTTGATCCTTAACCTACTTTCATCCAATAATGGATTGATATCATGGACATATTGAGGTGTTTTTCATTCTATTTGTGTTGCATGACAAGAGTCTAAAGTGTGATACATTCATCCATGCTATAAATTATATTTTAAACACTATGGACCTAGTTGAGCTTATGAGCTCTAATGAAGCATTGAAGAGGAAATGGAGATTTTTGATTTCATTAAGGATTTAGAGAGAAAGGATAGGTCTCTTGTAACATACAAACTTCATCATAACACTTTCCATAAGTTATATAATCAAAAGTACAAAGATTTTTACATTGGGAAGATTAGATAAAATAGGAATATGATAGTTACAAATGTAAATGTCGAACTAAAAAGGTATCTTATCGGTTGTCTTGGATGTGTAGTGAGTTAAAGAAGGTTTTATAAGACTTCACGCGTTTTATATGTGTCATGACAATAGCAAGAATAATAATAACTTGTAATTGACATCCTACTGATGTAATGATTGAAATACTTGACAGTTTTAGGTGATGTCATATAAACTTCTTAGAATGAGTTGAGGAAGTTAGAATGTGGAGTGCTAAAATTTCAAGTCGAATGGTTGTAAGAGATTTTTTCTCATTTATTAGAATATCTAAGTGTACTAGTAAAATATATTTTTATGATCATAATTTTGGAGTAGAATTAGGAAACGAAAAGAGGTGAATCAAGGAACTTAGGAATGTGGTTTTGAAGAATACATCGGAAGAGTTATGATCTGATGAGGAAATGAAGTGTGTTACATAAAATAGAGTTTTATCTAAACATGTGTGATTATAAGTATGGAGATATTTTGAAGACTATATTTACAGTAGAAGGTGTGAAAGAGAAAGGAAGTGAATAAAGGTGAGTGAAGAAGGAAGATGAATATATATGAGATGAATAAGAGATCACAATTTGTTGGTTCAAGAAACTAGATGAAGGTGATCAAAATTCGTAAAATTCTAAGTGGATGCTTAGAAAATTAGGGAGTTGGATCTTCCTTGTAAGTTGGAGCTTGTAAAAGGTTAAGTTGGTGCTTGACTGAATTTTTGGGAGTTGTTTCTTCCATGTAAGTAGGAGCTTGCAAAAGGTTAAGTGGGTGCTTGACTAAATTATTAGACTTGGTTCTTCAAGATGAGTGGGTGCTTAAGCTTTTTAAATCCTTGTAATATCTTATGGATATTTTTCCATGTAGAGCATTGATTTTAGTAGTTTTTTCTCCCTTTAAGGGTTTTACACAGTAAACTTTGTCTTCATGTGTCTTTTATTGTTACATTTCTCATATTTTAGTTTTTTTCGTGATCATGATGAAATTAACTCAATATTTAATAGTTTGTAAGATTTGAAATTGGTTTTAAATTTTGAAGCAACATTGATTCACCCTCCCCTCTTAGTGCTTGTGTTTCAAACAAAATGTATTAGAGTCGGATCCTCTTGGAGAAAGATTAACAACATGAAGGAGATCCTCTTGAAGAAAACACATGGACATGGAGATAATATCTGGAAGAAGCTCAAAAGATAATTATTTTACTAAATATGAAATTTTAGATGAGGATGATGTTAAAGTAAGCCTTGAAGGAGAATAAACTAGTTACCTTAAGGAATTGAAGAACCAAAGAAGGAAGAACCATAAATTGAAGATAATGGTGAAATAATATGAAGATAAAAGTAGTCGTCTTGAGGAAATATGTAGAAATAAGGATACAAAGATGAATGTGGACTCAAAGAACATGAAGGACAATTAGAGTTAATCTCAAAATATTTCAAAACCTTAGAGGAGAATTCGAATGTCAATACAGAGTTGGAATATCAAGTTGGTAGAGTGACAAATTTCCTTAAGGAAAAAGAAGATACTTTCATTAGATATGAAGAAGAATCGATATATTTGAAATCTGAATTATAAGAAGCAAACATCAAATAGAATATGTAAGGAAAGTTGGCAAAAATGTCTTAATTTCTTAATAAAAATTTGGAGATTCAAATAGCAACAAGTGATAAAACATGTATAAATTTTAAAGGATATCCTATGGATAAGTGTTAATATTAAAACGTAGGTATAAGTAGACAAGCAACCATGAAGGAGGCCAAGGAGACAAGATCAAGAAGGTCTAAATTAGTTAGGAAACCTAATGCATCTAGGTATGAAATATCTTTCAATGGTTATTGTTATACATGTAATGATTTTGGGAATAGCGATAAGGAGTGCATGATGTTTTTCAAATGTTACCATCCATGGAAAGATTCCAGAGATGAGCACTCAAGGAATATCACCTGTTTTGATTGTAAAGATAAGGGCTATACTACTAAGTATTCTCTCTATTGTCAAATAGTATAATTTTGAGAAATGAAGAACATAGAGGTAAGAATGTAATATTGTGTTTTAAGCGCACAAAGGTTGGACACTTTGTTTCTAGGAAGTGTCATGGTCACAAGGTTACTAATTATGGTTGGAGTATCATTCCACATCAATATAGAGGAATGATTTGTGTTATATGTTACAAGTTTCATATAAAAGGATATATTTATAAACATTGCTATCAAAAGAAATATCCTAATTACAAAAATAAATTCATACAATCAAAGGGAAATTTAATAAGGTATTAAAAATAAAAATCAATCCCATATTGATTCAAAGTTATTAATGTATGAAAAAATCATTGAAAAGGAGTTTGATTATGAATACAAGGACACGAGAAATAATTATAGGAATAAGGAAGTAAATCATGATAAGAATACAATGTGTAAATATGCTAGAAATAGAAAGAAATAAAATACGGACATAGGAAAAACTAGATCAATCATGATATCAAAAATTGTTGACAAAGTTGTGAAGGAAAAATTCAGACTAGTATCATTCATAAAGGACCTCTAGCCATAGCTAAGAGAGAGCAAGTGAATGAAGTGAATCATGTATGTTTTTAAGGAGCTCAATTAGAACATGGAAATATAGGAGATTAAATTATCGCATCTCAAAGGACATCTAAGAATAATGAGAGGATTTCAAAGGAAAAAAAGAGAGGATAGAGTTATTAAGCTCCTTTGATGACTATGTACTATTTTAGTGATCTTATAACCATTTTGTGTCTTCTCTATGATTGTAGAAGGAATGTATCATTTAAAGAAACCATTGTGTAAAGTGAATCACCATCAATAATATCTTATCAAAGTCTTCAAGATATTCATAAGTGTGAGAAAAATCAAAATGTGTGTTTTTAGCCCCTTCATAAGGTATTTTTGTATGTTGAGTCTGAATGAGTATTTAAAGGTATTACTTGAGTGTCCAAGAAAAGAAAAGTTTGTACATTTTGCCACAATGTCTATATTTCTAATGATAAGTCTTCAAATATTAAATTATTCATGCATTGTATCATTCATGTAAGAGTACTAATAGGTTAGATCAAAATATATATCTTCTTTAATTTATATAGATATCATGAGGAGTCTTCAAGAGAGTGTAAGGTTGTAGAGAGTTGTCTTGAGTTCATACACATGTAAATTTTTTCAATTCTATACTCATTCAGTCCATATATCCTTGATCAAGTGTGTCTAGTCTTCAAGTGTTGAGTCTTTATAGAAATGAATACTAAAAAGAATGTCAAGGCCTATCACCAAAATCATTTGAGTCTTATTAGACTATTCTAACTATGAATAATGTGTGTGTAATGGTCATGGTTGTACAAGGATGAATTAGTCTTCAAGATGAAAATCATATCTAAAGAAGATGCAAATCATCTGAATCTTCCATATGAAGGTACAATCCATTAGTGAAGGATGACATAAATTCCCTCAAGAGATCGGTGAACAAGTGTGAGTCAACTAAAGGAAGTTTTTATAATCATTAATCCATAAGTTCTTATGAAGAAGAAAAAATACAGTCAAATCCTTTTAGTGTAATAATGAAAGATGAAATATAGATCATTAAATTTTGTACATGGGAATTCAAGCCATCATGAGGAATAGTTGTGTTACTCATTGTATCATATATGCCTATGAATAATTCATGGGCTATATAAGTTTGATTATGAAGGAAATCAAACAACAATTATTTATCAACATGATTTAAGTCAGTGAAAGGGTCAAAATTTATATATGTGTATGAGCATTAGGAGTTCATAGTCAAGTCTTGAGGTTAGCCTATAAAATCTAGTTGGTTTTCAAACCCATCATCCTGTCTTAGTGAAAAATAAGTTAGAAACATACCTAAATATCTATATGAGGTTTTGAAACATAAAAATAGTCATGTGAATAGTGAATTCATGATGTCATCTTGGTTTATCACTTATAAGGTCGGTAATATTCAAAATAATTGTGAAGGTAGTCATGTGTGTAGATGCTTGTCATCATTCGAAGAAACCTAAAAGTTTGTGCTCTCTATTTTCTCATCATATGTTGAACTTGATTGTTACAAGGGTCTGAAAAAAATTATGCCAAGGATGTAGAATTATTGTTTTTCATTGAAAGTGTTCTTGATTAACTATTATGTGATTGTCGGGAGAGTTTAAGTTGCATGGAAAAGATGTTGTTGTCAAGATATGTAAAGTTAAAGTTCCTTACTGAGAAAACAATGCTTGAAGTAGATAAATGAGGTCCAAAAGTACTTAGTTTGCTCTTGAAGGTCTTTAATCTAGTTAATATTCTGGTTAGATGGTGATAGTGACAAGAATGGTATATTCATTAAGAAAATAGTCATTTTATGTGATGAATTGATCATTCCATTAGAGACAGATTTCATAGGTGTACTTTAAGAATGAGCATGTGTTGATTGACTTAAATATAAGTTGTGTATTAGTTCTTGAGTTATGGATTCGAGTGCATCAATTATGTCCATGCATCTTAGATGAAGTATGAATAACAATGAAGGAATGATAGATATTTAAAGGAAAATAACATGAGTGTTTCAATAATGGGCATGCTTATAAGACTATATATGGATATTGTGAGCTGTAGTGATGTATCTAACTGGTATATGGGTAATCAAGAGAGTTTTCTCTAATTTACAAGCCTGAAATTAAGAATTGATGCATGGTGGAGAGCTACAAGCTTATGGAAAGACATCAAATTTTGAGGACTAGTATGAGAAAACACTTTTCTCTCGGAGTAGTATCATGTTGTTAGAACACCGACATAACATGCTACATTTCTAAGAATATTGTATGAGGCAAGGGGATATGTTTATGATGTTTAAGTAGGTGTTTTTAATTTTTAAGGGAAATAGAATGATTATCACCCTTGAGAAGAGAAGAAAAGTGTGTAGTAGGATAGGTATGAATAAATATTTCAATGTTTCAATATATTGTAAGTTATTAGAGCTCGAAAAAAAGACACCTACAAGTATGAGAATACCTCATGAAGAAGAGGAATATAAGTTTGATCCTTATTCAAGCATGTTACATGAAAAAGGATAGATGGGAATAATCATTAATTTTTACAAGCACCTAGATAATAGGAGAAATTCTTACAACCAAATAAGTTACTATAACATGAACAAAGGACTATAAAAATAGAAATATCATCTCGGGATTGGGGTACCCTTATTGATCCTTCTACATGACACACCTGTCTATGCATGCATGAAGGCATATTTTTCCTTAGGTAGATAGAGGGGTATTGTAAAAACTCAAGGGAGCTATAAGGGTTTGTTCCATGTGATCCATATGCACTTATAACAAGGTAACATTGGAGTCTTTTTCTCTAAAATTTTAATTTATGGACCTAAGTCTTAAATATTGCATCAATAAGTATATGGAAAAATTAGGACTATTTTTGAGTTTAATTAGCTAATATAGACATATTTATGAGGCATGAGGATGTTTTCACTCAAATATAATCTAGTTGGGATGTGTATATGGAATAAAGGCATATTTTCATGGAGAACAACAATGATCTCAATGCATAAAGAAGACAAAAATAAAGTCAAGGATGGAGAATCAAGTTTGTGAGATTGAATAACTAATTTGGTTGATGTTTACAACAAGGAAGGGGTCCAAAATATTTGATGAAGAAGAAGACAATGTGGACAATTCCGTGGACATAAAAACCCGAAATAAAGGTACGCGATCACGGCGATCGCATGCGGTCCTAAAACCTGCGATATTGAATTCTAGGTTCGGTAATTACCGAACCTAGTTCCGCGATCGCGGAACTCTGAGACAAAATTTAACAGTCCCGCGACTCGTTATTTTCCTAATTTTCAATTCAAACCGCGACTTTTCCTAAACGTTTTTCACTCGCACTTTCAATACTATCTCAAAATTGCTCATCGGACTTCTGGATAGCGATAGATTCAACCATGCCGCCAAGACGAGGAGGTAAGTCCCCGATTGTAATCATTTTTTTGCATTTTAGGTTTTTTTTGGCATTTTCATGGGTTTTGTGAATTGTTTGTTTATGTATACAATTTTATTGTTTTATCAGTTGGTCGGCAAGCTCGGGCTCGTGCAAACCGTCAAAACATTCCTCAAAACCCACCGAACATTCCTCAAAACCCTCCGAACATTCCTCAAAACCCTCCTCCAAACATAGATCCGCCCCCTGTGGCTCCATCATCCCCACCGAGCCAACGAGGCGCAAGATAATATCATTGGAAGAATCCAAGAAAATAAAATTGTCATTGAGAACCTAATTCAAACTATAAGACAAAACCATGCTACAAATCCATCCCGCATGACTTTAGCCAATACATTGCAAACATTGATTGGCGAAGTCGAGTCTGCAACCAACCAAATACATAGATGGAACACCTTTAGAAGTGACTGTAGGCGGTGGTATGCGGATAAACTATCTCATGCGGCCGTCAAAGACAAAAAAATTGGAAAAGACCTAATTTGTGCATTATTTACCGACCCTAGAACCAATGCCCCCCCTGCAGTTACTTGCAAACGGTTCCCAATCCATTGGTGCCATGATGATAGAATCAAAAACAATTTTTGGGACCGATGGTGGATGGTTTTTGATTATCCACCATGCAACAACAATGAGGTTCCTCTTTATTTTTTGAAGAAATTATATTGTGAGTTTGTGCTCAATGAGGTCCCGAATTATTTTGACTTTTCAGACTTTTTTTGGTCGAGGAGGTGGCTCTGCTGAAGCGAGAGACCAGTGCGCGCGTAGGTCAGCCTAGGATCCCCCATGCCCCAAAACCCCATTGCCTTGATTATCCCTCCTACAGTGAAGGAGGTTGTGGAGATTGATACATTGCATGCATTGAGGGAGCTCACTGACACTCTCACCCAGCATAGCACCCAGATTGCATCCGGTGATGTTGGTGGAGGTGCCAGTTCTAGTGCACCACACCACTGTGGATCATGTGGTGCCGTATGCACTGCAGGCGAGACATCATTTGCTGGTTCACAAGGATTTTTTTCTATAGATGAGATCTTTGGGAATGTTTTTGGGCTGGAGCCAGCCTTGATATTGGTCTTTCACAGGTAAATTTTAAATAAATTTAAATAATATATATATGTACAATAGTTTAATTCACATGTTTGAGATATTAATATATATATGATTGTACTTCATGTACATACATGTAAAAAACTAATTTTTTATTTTATTTTAAATAGCAAGAGCCGGTGAAGGAAACATCCGGTGTTGACATGCTAGCTACTGCGGTTGGGCGTGTTTCAAACGTAAGTTTCAAGTTGTACAAACTTACATTTTTAATAAATCATTTAATTGCACTAGATTATTATTATAATTTGTTTCACGTGTATGTTGCACATGTATTAATATTTTTCTCTTTTATACGGGAGCACATGGCGGGTCATCATCTGCTTCGAGGGAAGGCTACTCTTGGCATGCCTCGCGTGAGTTTTACGCAGGTTAGTTACAAATCTCTTTAATGAATGATAAGAGTGATGAAGAAATGTAAAAAAGGTTAAATCCTCTCGTACCCTTTATCTAAAAAAATCTATGCGTCCTTTCCATATGATTATAAGTTTTATATGGATTGGTGTACTGAGATTTAAGAATTTACAACATCATTGTACCCTTAATAGACAGCTCCTCCAATTTATGACAACTCCTGCGAACCCTAACTCCACCACTCATATGAACCCTAATAGATTTGGAGGCGGCGGACATATATATGTGCACACGTAGGGTTGTGTGAAATTACGTGATGGAGGTGTCCTTTCATTTTAGAAACTACATCCCCCTCTGCAGAACATGTAGACCCCTAAGGGTTTGTTTCTAGAAATATTCTTGGGCACTGGGTGTGGGGCTTCAGTTGCTCAAACTGCAGGTGGCAATGGAGCCATTGTTGGGGTTGGATCTGACACTACTGGCACCAATGTTGCCAAGAACTTGCAAGGAGGAATGGAAAATCCTGTTATCTTTGTTGGGGACACTAATAACCCATTGGGAGGTTGAGTGAATCCTAACATCTTTGTTAGGGGTGCAAACACTAGGGTTTTCTCCCTTGTTGATAGCTTGGAAACTCCTGCTACAACTAAAGCTTTAGTCAATCACTCATTTAATGAGGTTTTGTAAAAGAAGACATAGATCAAAACCATGAGGCCTACTAAGAGAAACCCAAGTGTAACCTTTGGCGATGAAGTCCTCGAAATATATTCATTTTACCAAGATCATGCCTTGATCTGTAGATTCACTCATCTTTAGCCTAGCCTCCCTATCCTCCATGATTAGATCTCCAAGAATTGGTTCCCGCTTCTAGCGGGTAGGTTAGACCTCTACCCCTATGCTAAGGGAATTTTTATTATTTTTTCCCCTCTATAGCTGACAAGGACAAAATTTCTAAACAACTTTGGGTTTTCCAACAAAGGTACCTTATCTTAAAACCATGGTTCACATCATTCAACCCTCTCACTGAATCTTTATCACACAAACCAATCTAGATCAAATTACCCCACTTACCCCTATAATTTTAGGACCATAGTTGTCTGATATCCATAGGAAATACCTTGGGAAACATCATTAACGTCGAATCCCAAACCTATGATTTCACACATACAATGTATATGCAAGAATCCTAGTTGAGATTGATACTTCAAAGAATCTTCCAACCCACCTTAATCTTAAAGTGCAAAATCAAACTTGCACTCATCCTCTGGACTATAAGGGCCTACAGCTTTCAGATGTAGGAGATGTATTTTTTTGGGGCATTCTGCTCCTGATTGTGAGATGGTAAAACATTAAAAAAGAGAATAATAATTGGTGGATAAATGCCCTCCCTAAACATATCGTATTTAAATCTAAGTAAATCCCTAATTCAAACACTAAGGAGGAAGACATGGTCAAATCTTTCCTAGCAACCCCTTTGAGAGAGATCACAGATCATGTAAACAAGGGGTTATCCGTGGGTGAAACATAGAGGACCGGAAACACTAAATCAAAACCGCATGTAGCGGCAAAGGAGAATGTTCCTCCTCATTCTCCTTGTTCAAGCAACACATATCAGTCGATCACAGATTTTGAAGTTGTTATTCCTGTACAAAAAGCTCCCAATGTGACCAATGTCTCACTCTATATCCACTTCGCTTCTACTAGATAACGAGTATTCTCCATCCCAACCTTTGGACACAAATACATATGAAGATAGATGGCCTCCGTGCTAACATTTATAGATCCTATGTATTTAGCCTAAATAGAAGATAAAATTTAATAATGTATTTTTATTCTTTCTTGAGTAACTAAATATTGATTTGTACATGTTTTTTGTATAGCTCTTAAGTAGATTTTAATAAATTGATTTGTACATGTTTTTTGTATAGCTTATGACTGCTATAGAGACTCCTCCACATATGCAGACTGTGGAGGCTGCTGTAGATACCGCCATAGCATCTGCAAATCCACTAACCGAGGTACACAATTTTTTAAATTTGTTAAATTTTGGAGGTTCATTATTTCTTATTAAACTTAAATCTACAATATCAAATTTTGTAGGTATATATATGAGTGTGAAATATTTAATTTGAAAATTAATTATTTGTATGTAGCTTACCCCTCGTGAGTCTATTGTTGTCCCTGCGAAGCGTCAACAACAAATCGATAGGGATCATGACATTGCGGTAAGATTGCACATGCATTTTAACTAAATTGTACAAGTTTCTAAATTTTGAAGGTATTTTAAAATTTTGGGTGTTAAAAACTTGTTGTTTATGAATGTGCAGGTTAGGTTGCAGGCATGCTTGGAGACACCTAGGACCACACGGATGAAATCCGTAGTGGCATCTCCCTCCACTACATCCCCAGGTCGTGGACGTGCTACTTCTAGCAGGGCGAAGAGAGGGAAGATGTTTCATGAGTAGATTTATAGTCCACTTGGATGCCACATATATGTGGTCATGAGTACATCTATTCACAGTCCATTGTATATATATCTAGCCTTTTGCGACCGCATGTGGTCCCATATGTACATTATGGCACGTGCTTAGTTCGAGATCTGTATACATACATTATGAACTTATACATGTACATATATATTTTCAGAGACGTGCGCGTCTGGAGCACACTTTATTTGATTCTTATATATATATATATATATATATATATATATATATATATATATATATATATATATATATATATATATCCATGTGTGTTGGTTAAATAAGGCTATAAATTTGGTTATTTTGGTATTATTGCTAACTCTGAGAAAGTGGGTTTTGATCTTTGTTCGGTGGATTTAGTGTATTACTTCTAGTTATATATTTTCTAGTATCTTTCTGATTATTATTTGTGGTATATTTCGTGCCATGGGCATTTTGAATTTTTATTTTTCAAACTAAAACAATATTGTTAGCTCTATATCAAGCCAACTTAAGTATTAGTAACTAGAGATGTGCTATGTATAACGTACATTGATTCTTGAGGTACCAATTTACATGAAGAAAAAGTAATGAAATGGCGGACTTAGAATTTGGGAGTGAGAAAGATGGATATTTTTTGTAGGTTGATTACTTTTTATTTTTCTCATTATTTTTCTCTAGTTTTTTATTTTGTTTAAATAAGTTAATTTTTTGGAAAACTCAAAACTATACTTAGCCATTTAAAACTTTAAACTAATCTGGAATAAGTTGTATTCTTAAATTATGTATCTTCTACCTTCAATGATGATGTGGATCTGTGAACTGTCTTCTTGAATACATGTAGATTATGATTCTATATGCACTTTGTCATCTTCTAAGTAGTTTTGAGTTTCTTGACTATTATGAATAAGAGGTTTTTCTTAATGATTTTATTTCATTTAAGAAACTATATCTCTAGCAACATGAACTCTTTTTGTACATGCATAACTATTTCATCTTTCTCTCAATCTGTGATTTCCTTGTAAGAGCTATGGTATTTAGATAATTTTTGTACCTATTGTACACTTGTAATCTATATTTTCTGAGATTCATTCCTTGTTGTATTTAATTTTTAAATCAGACCTTTAAAGGCCTCTTCACAAATTTCTTCTCATATATTGTGTACTTATTCTTCATGACTTCAAAAAATCATGGAAATTGGTTCTCCTCTTTAGTGTTTTTCTAACTTGCTTTGCATCTTACTCATTTAACCATGATTATCATACAAGTGCTGCATATGATACACTCTTTGTATAGAAATTTTCCTTACATTTAATAAATTATAACCTTATGGATGCAATGTATTTTATTCTATTGAAGTTTGTAATGTTCTTTCTACTTTTTCAAAGCTTATTCTATCTCCTTCTTGCAATATTTTGCAAATTTTTAGACTTAATCATATTGAAATATCACTGGAAAACTTTTCTTATAAATTTTTTAATCTTTGAAGCTTGACAAGTTCTTAGAGCTAAAATTTTAAACATATGCTTTCAATTTTATTTCATTAGTCTTGACAGATATCTTAGTTTGTACTTTGATCATTTAGCTTTGATTATAAGTTGGAATGTCGCCCCTTTTAATACAATCTACTTCCTTTGCAATATGTAATGGATGATGGACCTTATTGTACTCTATTTTTATTCTTACGTAATTATTTCCTTAAATGTGACAATTTATATGAGTCATTTGTAAATTGTATCTTAAAGAAGTAGTACCTGTAGCTCATCCTAGTTTTCTTGATTTCTTACTTTTGATTCCTGAAACTATCTCATTCGATAAAATATGACATTAGATCATCCTTTGAGCTTGTAAATTGTATTGTTATCAATATGATATAACTTTAGTTGATCAACATAGGAAGTATTCGTCGGGAGACCAAAATATCGTTCAAATTCGTCGGGTGACTACTCGGACTCCGTGGCACCTAGAGAGGCCTCGTCTGATCCGACACCTCGGCATACGGACCCTCTACAATAGCCTCTCTCATTTTTTTCCTTCTCATTTCGGTGCTCTCGCTGTCCTAATGTTTGCAAACGCGCGAAATAGTGCAGTTGGAGCAGTGTAAGGTTGCCAAATTTGTATTTTGCAAGCGGTGGGCGTGGCACCGAACCGCCTACTGCTGGCCGGCACGTCCGGGTGGCAGGTGAACGCTAGAGGAGGTGGTGTTTGGTGCTGTGAAAGGGTCGTTGATTCCGGGCTACTTCGTTCGGGCTTAGTCCCTTAAGAGCCACGAGACCAAAATATCGTTCAAATTCGTCGGGGTGACTACTCGGACTCCGTGGCACCTAGAGAGGCCTTATCGATCCGACACCTCGGCATACGGACCCTCTACTGATAGCCTCTCTCATTTTTTCCTTCTCATTTCGGTGCTCTCACTGTCCTAATGTTCAAAACGCGCGAAATAGTGCGGTTGGAGCAGTGTAAGGTTGCCAAATGTTTGTATTTTGCAAAGCGGTGGGCCGTGGCACCGAACCACCTACTGTGGCACGTCGGGTGGCAGGTGAACACTAGAGGAGGTGGTGTTTCGGTGCGCGAAAGGGTCATTGATTAGGGCTACTTCGTTCGGGCTTAGTCCCTTAAGAGCCACGAGACCAAAATATCGTTGAAATTCGTCGGGTGACTACTCGGACTCCGTGGCACCTAGAGAGGCCTCGTCTGATCCGACACCTCGGCATACGGACCCTCTACAATAGCCTCTCTCATTTTTTTCCTTCTCATTTCGGTGCTCTCGCTGTCCTAATGTTTGCAAACGCGCGAAATAGTGCGATTGGAGCAGTGTAAGGTTGCCAACGTTGTATTTTGCAAGCGGTGGGCGTGGCACCGAAACCGCTCTGCAAGCACGTCCGGGTGGCGAGTGAACGCTAGAGGAGGTGGTGTTTCGGTGCGTGAAAGGGTCGTTGATTCCGGGCTACTTCGTTCGGGCTTAGTCCCTTAAGAGCCCTGAGACCAAAATATCGTTCAAATTCGTCGGGTGACTACTCGGACTCCGTGGCACCTAGAGAGGCCTCGTCTGATCCGACACCTCGGCATACGAACCCTCTACAATAGCCTCTCTCATTTTTTTCCTTCTCATTTCGGTGCTCTCGTTGTCCTAATGTTTGCAAACGCGTGAAATAGTGCAGTTGGAGCCAGTGTAAGGTTGCCAAACGCTGTATTTTGCAAACGGTGGGCCGTGGCACCTGAAACCACCTGCAAACACGCACGTCAGGGTGGCAGGTGAACGCTAGAGGAGGTGGTGTTTCGGTGCGCGAAAGGGTCGTTGATTCCGGGCTACTTCGTTCGGGCTTAGTCCCTTAAGAGCCCTGAGACCAAAATATCGTTCAAATTCGTCGGGTGACTACTCGGACTCCGTGGCACCTAGAGAGGCCTCGTCTGATCCGACACCTCGGCATACGAACCCTCTACAATAGCCTCTCTCATTTTTTTCCTTCTCATTTCGGTGCTCTCGCTGTCCTAATGTTTGCAAACGCGCGAAATAGTGCAGTTGGAGCCAGTGTAAGGTTGCCAAACGCTGTATTTTGCAAACGGTGGGCCGTGGCACCGAACCGCCTGCGCCGGCACGTCCGGGTGGCCAGGTGAACGCTAGAGGAGGTGGTGTTTCGGTGCGCGAAAGGGTCGTTGATTCCGGGCTACTTCGTTCGGGCTTAGTCCCTTAAGAGCCCTGAGACCAAAATATCGTTCAAATTCGTCGGGTGACTACTCGGACTCCGTGGCACCTAGAGAGGCCTCGTCTGATCCGACACCTCGGCATACGAACCCTCTACAATAGCCTCTCTCATTTTTTTCCTTCTCATTTCGGTGCTCTCGTTGTCCTAATGTTTGCAAATGCGTGAAATAGTGCAGTTGGAGCCAGTGTAAGGTTGCCAAACGCTGTATTTTGCAAACGGTGGGCCGTGGCACCGAACCGCCTGCGCAAACACGCGTCAGGGTGGCAGGTGAACGCTAGAGGAGCGGTGTTTCGGTGCGCGAAAAGTCGTTGCTTAGGGCTACTTCGTTCGGGCTTAGTCCCTTAAGAGCCCTGAGACCAAAATATCGTTCAAATTCGTCGGGTGACTACTCGGACTCCGTGGCACCTAGAGAGGCCTCGTCTGATCCGACACCTCGGCATACGAAACCCTCTACAATAGCCTCTCTCATTTTTTTCCTTCTCATTTCGGTGCTCTCGCTGTCCTAATGTTTGCAAACGCGCGAAATAGTGCAGTTGGAGCCAGTTTAAGGTTGTCAAACGCTGTATTTTGCAAACGGTGGGCCGTGGCACCGAACCGCCTGCGCCGGCACGTCCCTTAAGAGCCCTGAGACCAAAATATCGTTCAAATTCGACGGGTGACTACTCGGACTCCGTGGCACCTAGAGGAGTCGTTTTCAAAATTTACAACTTTTTCAAAATTTACAACTTTTTCAAAATTTACAACATTTTCAAAATTTACAACTTTTTCAAAATTTGCAACTTTTTCAAAATTTACAACATTTTCAAAATTTACAATATTTTCAAAATTTACAAACTTGACTTTTCAAAATTTACAAATTTTTCAAACAATGTTCAAGCTTCTCTTAGCTTCGAGAATTTAAAATTCTCTACTAACGATACCAACCACGTGAAGGTGGAAGCTTTTCTGGCACCACTAACCTAAACATAAAATTGTTAGTCAAAGAAATTTAAGTTTCAAATCAAAACCATATACTAGATCTATATACATGACACACAAAATACACAAATTTAAAATAGAATATATTCAAACTTAAATCTAGATCTTTAAACTAAAATATATATATATATATATATACTATATAAATTGAAACTTGAAATTAAATATATACCAGACATGTGAGCATTGTAAATTCATTCCAATGAACCATCAGGATCGGATCTACTCTGAATAGCAGACAAGATTGCTTCATGATCTGACTCTCGAACCTTCCAAAGAATCTTGTTATTAGGTCTTCCTCGATATCTATACAATTGAATATTTGTCGCTAGAACTAGATGTGAATATAAGAGTATTTTCCTGTGTGTCTCAAAGTCTTCAAACACCCAAACAGAGGAGTTTTTTAATGGATACCGTCGAAGCCAAGTTCCAGTAACTACCACTGACCCTGTAGGATACTCAATCTCTTCGCCATCTATAATAGGAGAAGTCAACTTCTTTCTTTCCTCGATGCAACGACATAAGAAATAGTCTGTTCCTTCTTCATTGTCTTACATGCGCAATTTCTATGCAAACACATGTCCTACAAAAAAATAACCAAGGTTGAAAAACTCAAATTTAAATTACATATTAAAATTTCAATGGACATAACTCAATACAAAAATTAAATAAATAACTGGATAAATACCTTGTCGCACCAAAATTGAAATTTCGTCAAAGTCCTTGGATGTTGTAACTTCATCTGCAGAAACAAGTTGTAGTGCTTGTGGAGGTTGATAACTAGGAAGCGGAGTTAGAGGCCTACAAATCCATCCTTCCACCCATTCTTGTGAATCACACTCAGCAGTGACAAATTCGATACAAGATGCACAAAAACATGTCAACTTTCTTGTCCATACGGCCCACGAAGTAGCGTCTGAGCTACAAAATGAGTGCATATCACTGGACCCAGTGAGTGTCATACAATCCTCGTAGTTAGCAATATGTTTTTCCTCTATCAACCAAAAATATCTGCAAACTGTGGAATTTTCTTGAGAACCTCGGGTCATGTTGTCAGTACACCATTCCACTATGCTCTTTGCATCTTTTAATTTAGCACCATCTTTGTACTTCAACTCTTCTCTTGCAAGAGCTCTTTTCACACATGCCCTGCACCGTCATGCTCTCCTTTTCCATGTCGACCTCGGTGAAACTCCAAATATGTTGCACACCCATCTTGACATGCATTCTGCTCATCGATAAAACATTCGTGCATTCTTAAGTGAGACGTGCAATTATCGACCATATATAATGTTGTTTGAAGTGGATGTCCCTATCGAGACAAGTTTCCATAAAATAACTGGAAACACCCTTGCACAAATTCGAGTAGAATGAGTACGATCATCAACGATATAAAAGTGGTACTCTCTTAAAATTTTCGATCATTTCTGTCTTTATCAGGAGAATGTAGAAATGCTATATGCACAAAAATGGCAACTTGTAATGAGTTGTAATATTGCGATTGAACCTCCATTTGTGGTTTGATGTGTAATTCTCTGCAAAATCGACTTTGAAACAATAGTACCAATAGGAAATGTGTCTTTGCATAGCTGGAATTGTTCATCCAACCATCGAGCTCTATGTGTATGCCTCGCATACTCATAAACAAGTTCATCCTTAAATTTTCTCATAAATTGAAAAATGGGCATTTGTTCTGTAACTAGCTCACACCGTTTCGATTCTTTTCCATCTTTCAACTGGTATGCAACTGATTTATATTTATCAAATTCAACTAAATTATGTCCTATTGTACCTTCCATTTGCTCATGGATGCAACTTTCCAATTTAGGTAATCCGCCGCATGTACTACAACTTTCATCTAAACAATCCTGACTATAAAAAAATTGTCCAACTTCTTTTTCACAAAATATAGTAGGAATGAAATCCCTAGAAGATATTGGTGGAACTTGAACACCACATTCAGATAACATAGTTTCAGAATGAAAAATGGAACGAATACGTAAAAATTTAGCATAATGCATTGCAAATTCAACATGTTGCCTACAACAACAAGTGGTGCGAGCATGGTTGATTTTCACATAGAATGGTTTCAACATTTCAAAAAAACGTTGACTAATTTTAATTTCCAGATTCTCTTGTTCAAACTTACGAAAAAATTGAGTTTGAGTCATATCTAAGAAATGCTTTGGATGTGGTTCACGATTAGTAGAACCAACTCTCCATTTTATAACATCTCTTGTATTAGGTGAAACTCTAGTGTTATCATGCCAAAATTTAATAACAACTTCTCTTATAGCATCGAATTATTTTTGTCCTTACGCGGTGCTCTAGCGAGAAAATGCCCAAAAATCGACATTATTGAGTGATTTGAAGGATATTACGTCTTTCAATTGCTTTCATTAGAGTTTTTCGATTAACTTGCAACATTCGACTTGTTTGCGTAATCAAACGTTGTTTTTTTATTGATTCACTTACAACACTAGTAGCAAGTACACGACGCACAATATTACTATCCCTAGTGCGTCTCTTTACACCAACAGTGTGATATGCATCATGAAGGTTTTCAACAATTGTAGAGGTTTGACCACGTATGTTAGATGTTGTCAATCCTAAGGTGTTTAATGTAGGTCTCATTTTAATCAATTTCATCAAACTAACCAACAACTGACATCTTTGGGAATCATTTAAAATTTCAAAATGATTATCCCAAATTTCACTAGCTTTTCTTCTGATTTGTCGTTCAGAAAGTTTGTCAGACATTGGTTTCAAAATGTTTTCATCAATTTCAATCAAAAAATTAGGTTTCTTATGTAAAATCCTAGGAGGTGTTTTTGTCAAATTTTGTTTGTCTACAGTTTCAACATGAATTTCCTTATTCACATTTTCATTGTCTCCTTCAATTTCAACATTTGCTACATCATGAGTATTTAATTCTTCTTGACATTGTGGTAAAAACTTCTTCATCACGAGTATTCAATTCAACTTCAACATTGACAGTAGAAACATTACCTAGTTCTTCATTGCTTACAGTAGTTGGGATTGAAGATGAACCTCTTCTAGATTCACGAAGTTTCCGCATCCGCTCAGCATTTTCAATTTTGTTGGCCTCTAATTTAAATGCGGTGTTTTTACTTAATGACTTCCTTTTTTGACTTCGTTTTTTGTCTCCCATGATGTTTTGCTTTCGGTGATAAAAAAACGTGCCTGGAAAAAGACAGAATTTCGCAGTAATTCGTACGGTAAGGTCAGAGAGTAAAAATCACATGGTAATTCGGACGTTGGGATGTGTGTAAATATGGTTTATAAAGCGCGCTTTATGCGCTTTATAAACGCATGGCGCTCTTTATAAACCGCGAGCGCGCTTTATAGCGCTTTATAAACCGCGTTCGCGGTATTTTTACAAAAAAACCGCGATCGCGGAGCTATTTTCCGAACCTTAGCCTCGGAAAATCTTTGTTTTTCCCCAACCAAAGCTATGGAAGGTCATTATGAAGTGCAAAAGATCAAAAAACCTCAAATCTGCTCTTCCAAAGACTTGAACCATGCTAAAAAACTGAAAACATTTCACAAAAATGGTGCCATCACGTAGGGTAGACTCTTAGCTTTGTAAAAATATTGTTTTTAAAGTGAATAGAATAAGATAAATATCATTTTATAATTTATTACTAACAATAGGTCCTTAAGACATTTTTTCCCGTGAATGTTCATGTCTACGTTTAAGACTGTAACTTTTGTTTCGCTTATCAAAATATGATAAAAATTATACCATCCCAAGCGTGGACAAATTCTATGCACCTTAAAAAAAAAAAAATTGATTTCGATATTTTTTGATATAGTTATGGCGGGCAAACGGAAAGCGCTCCATTTTCTAAATATTTTCAGACCACTTTCACGGAAAAAATCATAAAAAAAAATATTGCTAAAAAAAATACAAAATAAAATCCATCCCAAGATAGACAACTACATCTAACTTTTCACCAAAGGAAAAAAAAAAAAATAACAAGATTTGGTCATCCAAAATGCGGGCAAACGGACTACAATCTTATAAGTTTTTTCGAAAAAAAAAAGTAAGTCATATAATTTTAAGTGTTTAATATAGCTAAACTTGTCCGTTTTTTACAAAAATTAGTATTTTAGAAACTAGATTCCGAATGCTACGATTCATATTTATATAACTTTTTCTAATTTAGAGTGCATGTATAGCTAATAATCCCTACAAGTTGAGATTTCACTGTTTTTTGCAATATGACGTCCACGGATGACCCTATATTTGTCCATCAACTTGGTGCACTTACCCTAAGATAAAATAATCATCATAGTGTACACAATGATGCATGAGTGGCATGAGTGACATTAGCTTGGTCTAGTTGGCCTAGTTAAGAAGGATGACTTGGTATGCTAGATTTAAGGCATGATATAGCTAGATAAGCATGGTCAAGGCTTGGAAAACATGAAGAGGGTGTTTTAAGATATGTCCATGAGGAAAAAGGTCGTGTTCATAAAACATGAGGTGAAACAGGCTCAACTAGGCCTAGTTCTAATACCTAGTACATGCATAATACGGGAATGGGGTAAAGAAATCTATATCGGGTAATGAAATCATGGATTATATATATTGATGGTGTAGAGATGATGTGGAAGGTGTAACAGGTAAAACATTGATTGGTAGAGGAATAATTGAGGTTTTTTGGAGGCATATTATTGAGAATGAGACAATAATACATGCGTAAGTCATGGTGGATGATGAGTTTTATAAAAATTAGAGAGAAATGAGCCTTGGAATATGTTAACAAGGTTTTCCTAGTGACGTGGAAAAAATTAGGTAAAGATTCTAAAGATGGAGCAAGAAAATGAGTTTTTGGCTCTACAAAGTTCCTAAGAAGGACAAAACCAGCTCGTTGGTGAACTTCATTTGCTCACACACACGTTTGAGATATGAATGGGAGCCTAGTGATTTCAAGGATTCTAGTACATGGAGTTAATAAGACAAATAAAAATAATGAGATAACATGAATGTTAAAACTTTATGAGCGATGCTTAAGAACCTAAGTGGGTTCCATATCCTCCTAAAACCCTCCATTTAGAGTGATGGAGAAAAAACTAAATATTTTAGTCATGAAATTAATTTTAAAATATAATGTGATAATTTGGGAATGTAGAATAATCCTTTTAATTCATTTTGGTAGTGCTCTCATTCTCTAGGATAGTTGATAAAGTAATCGACATACCTTTGTTTTAAATAAAATTAATGGTACAGTCATGCATATAAAAATTCAAGATGAAATTTATAATGTGGGATAAATCTTGGGATGTGCCCCAAATTCCATGAAGAGTTTCAGGTAGGTTATTTTCATAAATTTTTTGAAACATGTCAACTAATCTGGCCTACCTCTTACGGGCTAAAAGAGCCAAAACTAGTGAATTTAGATTGAATGAATGATGATGCAAAATGCATGTTTTTAAGAAATTTTTGGCATGGAAAGCATATATAAGTTAAAAATGGTTTTTAAATCTCATGAATTGATCGGTGATTTTTTTTGGCATCCAAGTTCAAATGGTCCAAATTCCCCTTTTTATGCTTGTTAAATAGGTTTGAAAAACCACAACGAAGTGTGAATTTCTCCACACAATTGATGGAAATGCGTGCTTTAAATTTACTTAGAGGAGCCCGATGATGTGTTACATGCATGTGTTTATCATTAAAGAGTTTTTTGGAGTGTTATAAGATACTCTAAACAACACTAGTTTTTAGGACTCGAATGTTACGAAATAAGGGATAAAATATGTGAATAATCCCTCACAAAATTGCAATAGTAGAAACTAATATGCAGAAAATATTATAGATCTAAAAATAAAAGTGCAAAATAAAAAGAACATAACACAAAGATATAATATTTAACATGGTTCACCCAATTTTGGCTACGTCCACAAAGAATCACTTGCTTAGATTTTATTACAAGCCACCTCGCTCAATACAATACCAAGATATTTTGGAGCTATGCTCAACAAACACTATAGAATTCACACTTGAACTCACATGCACCTAAAATGTTACATGAACCCTTCCATATGCACAAAACCACATAAGTATATAATCGCTTAAGTAGTTTTACAATACTATGGGTATCAAAACCATGGGCCAAACCCATCCCATAACCCTATGGGTCAAAAAATCCGCCCATATGAAAAGAGCATGTTTCTCGAAATATCAAGCACAATTTTTTTAGGCCAAAAAAATTCTAAGGGGTTGCGCCCCTAAAGCCCAATGAGAAAACCCTGTGGATAGTGTATAGTACTTTTAGTGTTCAGTCTTCAACACTTTCAAACATGAAAATAGGCTCCATAATATAACAATATCCCACTTTGAGACTGGTTTTCCTCTGAGTAATCTTTTCAACTCCTCACTAGTTGTCCATAAAGATCAACCAAAGCTGAACATAGCTTCAATTTCTTCCTCGTGACCACCTTGGTCATCATGTCCACAGGATTTGACGGTATGAATCTTCTCCAACTTTAACTTCTCTTCCTAAAAAAATTGTAATGAAATGTTACCTTAACTATATATGCTTTGTCCTAGAGTGGAAAACAACATTCTTAGCTAGGTGTATATCACTATATCACTATGCATCTTCCTTCCTCCTCCTTATACCCCAACTCCTCAAGCAATTTTTGTAACCGAATCATTTCTTTACTTTTCTCTCTCCTGGGTGCAATATACCCAAACCTTCATGGTTAACAAAGCCACTAACTTCAAGTCATGAAATCCATCTCACCATTTTCCTACCTATATTGAAAAGATAACCTATTGTGCTCCTCTTGTTGTATACATCTCCGCCATATCTCGAATCTACATAACCACACAAAGTGGTGTCCGATACACTATAGCATAAAACTATCCCCATGAGTCCCTCTCAATTATCGAAGGATCTACTTTACTACCTACTAGTGATCTCTACCGGATCACTCATAAATCTACTCACCACTCCCATTGCATGGGCAATATTAGTCCTGGTGCACATCATGACATACATCAAACTACCAACCATTGATGAGTAAGGTACATTGGACATTTGGTTTCTCTCTTTCTCTATCTTGGGACACTTCTCCTTTGATAATTTGAAATGGCTCGCACAAAGGAGTCCCAATGAGTTTAGCATCCTACATATTAAACCTCTCCAAGACCTTCTTGATGTATTCTTTTGAAATAAATTCATCTTCATTCCTTCCTATCCCTAGGTATCCTCATACCAAGGATTTTTTGGATGCCCCCAAATCCTTCATATCAAAGGAGTCACTTAGCTACTTCTTGAGTACTTTTATTTCCTACATGTTCTTTCCTACAACCAAAAATATCATCCACATACAGACACATGATAATATAAATTCCATACAAAAATTTCTTTATATACACGTGGCATATAATATAATATATAATATAAAATTTCTTTATGGTCATAAGTGCCATATAATATAACTTTTCTCCATCATGAAGCTATCAAATTTATTATACCATTGATGTGGAGCTTGTTTCAAGCCATACAATCTCTTCTCGGTTTGCACATCATCTCCTCATTACCTTTGACCTCATACCCCTCGGGATGCTACATACATAGATCCTCCTCCAAATCACCATGGAGAAATGCAATCTTTGCATCTACATTCTATGTGTAATTCTTTCACTGTTACTATTCCAAGAATAGTTCTAATGGAAGTCATTTTTACTAGAGGAGAAAAAATCTCATCAAAATCTATACCTTTTTTCCGTGAAAACCCTTGACCACAAACCTGCGCCTTGTATATTTTCTTTCCTCCTTCTTCCTCCTTGAATCTATACACTCACTTGTTCTACAATTCTCTTTTTCCTCGGGTAGCTTCACCAAATCCCAAGTCTGGTTCTCCATGAAAGACTTATGCTCCTCATTCATGGCTTGCTCCCACTTCTTCCCCAAGCATCTACTTGCATTGATTCATCAAAGATCTCTAGCTCTCCACTGTCATTGAGTAATAAATAACAAAGAGAAGGATAAAAATGTTCAGTGTTCTCTTCTTACCCTAGAATACCTCATCAATATAGTAGTTTAGGGTTCTGTTTAGAGGTTCTCGAACCGATTCATGGGTCACTTTCCCATCGAAATATCCTCTACCATTGCATATTATTTCTTCGATTCTTCCATGTTTTCAGTAATCTTTGCTTATACATAAATTTCTCATTAAATACCACATCCCTAGATCGAATGATTTTCTTGTCCTTAATACTTTAGCATTTAAATCCAAATTCATCACCACCATAACTAATGAAAGTGCATTTTTATTTAGCCTCTAGTTTGGTCCTATCATGCTTATCAATATGAACAAACACCTCACATCCAAAGACTCTAATAAATGAGTAATCAAATTTCTTACCATACCAAGCCTCCTCATGTATGCCTCCATCCAAGGAACTTGAGGTTCCTCTGTTTATTAAGTACACAATTGTGCTCACCGCTTTACGCCCAAAAAGAAAGAGGGATTCTTGTGTAAAACCTTATGCTTCTAAAGCACATTCCATTATTGTTATATTCATCATTTCTGACACCCCATTTTGCTGCGGAGTTCTTAGAACCATATTTTTCCTACGGATTCCATTCTTAGAAAAATAATCATCAAACTCATTATTGTAATACTCCCCTCCATTATCTGACTGAGACATTTTAGCTTAAGACTTGTTTCATTCTCTACCAAGGCTTTCCATTTTAAAAAAGTGTCAAATATATCAGATTTGTTTCTAATACAATATACCCAAACATTCCTTTTTACATCATAAATAAAAGTAACATAATAATTTTAACCCCTAATATGATACCGAGCCGGCCCCCACACATCAAAATGTACCAGCTCCAACTTACTCTCTTTCTTCGTAGGTCCAACCTTGAAGAAACCTTACTCACTTTTTTTTCCCATATACGTAGTTCTCACAAAACTCCAAACCTATTTTTGTATATCTAGGAAATCCTTCTTTATGATCTCCATGCCCTTATGGCTCATATGACCGAGCCTATAGTGCCACAATGTTGTATCTCGTGATTTGAATCCACAACATTACAAACATTAGTACTATCAATGGTTAAATACAAGGTTCCAACCTTTTACCTCTTTCCACTACAAGAGCACCCTTTGTAACCTTCCAATAGTCATTGTAAGTACCACAATACAACTATCACTTCCTAGTTGTCCTACCGATATCAAATTTATTCTTAAGGTAGGAACATGTCCTGACATCCTTCAATAGCCAAGTATTCCCATTTTTCATCTTAACCTGAACAAAACCTTTTCCAACTATGCTATAAGGCTCATCATCACAAAGAAAAACATGCCCAAAATCCCCTTCAACATAATCAATAAAATGATGCCTATGTGGAGTAGTATGGAATGAAGGCACCAAATCTAAAACCCAAGATTCAATAATATTATGAAAAGAAAGAATCAAAGCATCCTAACATACATTAACGGTTTCCACATTTTCCTCCTTTTTTCCTATTGTTTTTTCTTATCCCAAATCTCCCAACAATCATTATTTTCATGCCTAGACTTTCCATAATGCCAACATACTATCTTGCTTTTGATTTTGACCTTTCTTGATCTCTTTGATTTTCCACGGTTTCCTTTATTCTTTTGTCTCCTTCTCATTTCAATTGTCAAAGCATTCCCTAAAGTAGAATATTCCCAGAGCTTTTATTTTCATTTCCTCGCTTAGGATCACCCATACAACATCCTCAAACTTCAACTTTGAGTTAGTTAGAACCGATTTTCTTACCGGCATTACTAGGCTATTCCAACTCTAGTGTAAAGATCATAGAATTAATAAATCCCTAACTTCTTCATCAAGTTTTATCAGAATGAACCTAGCATATTTACAACCATATTAAAATCATTTAAATGATCTCACACTCAACCATTCTCAGAGAAAAATTCATATTAAACAAATTTTTCATTAAAAATATCTTGTTAGAGGTAGACGGTTTTTCATACAACTTCCCTAATGCATCCATACGTTATTTTTAGTATTTTCCTTAGAAACATTAAATAATACCAAAGATGCAAGACATAGCCAGATTTTCCCAAGTGCCTTCCTATCCAAGAAATAAGGGATAAAATATGCGTTAGAATTCCTCACATAATCACAATACAAAGAGAAACTAATATGCGAGAAAATATTACAGATCTCAAAATAAAAGTGCAGAATAAAAAGAACACAACACAAAGAGACAATATTTAACATGGTTCACCTAATTTGGGCTATGTCCACCAAGAATCACTTGCTCATATTTTATTACGTGCTACATCTCTCAATATAATACCTAGATCCTTTGGAGCTATGCTCAACAAACTCTACAAAATTCACACTTCAACTCACACACATCCGTAGTGTTACATCAACCCTACCATATGCACAAAACCACATAAGTAGAAAACTTCTTAAGAAGTTTTACAATACGTGCGTATCAAAACCATGGGCCAAAACCATCCCACCCATATGAGAAGAGCATGTTTCCCAAAATATTAGGCATAATTTTCGAGGCCAAAAATTCTCATGGGCTATTACCCCTGGACCCTTGCTCGGGGCCTAGCCCGACCCCAACCCTATCAAGAAAACTTTGGATAGTATAAATTACTTTTAGTGTTTAGTCTTCAACATTTCCACGCATGAAAACAGATCTCCATGACATAACACAAAAACCTAGTTAAATCTATCTTAGAAATTAAAACATATGTATGTTAAAAACTTCAAATGAACATTTCTAGTAATTTTATTAGTTCAAAAAGCCTACAATATTTCCAAAATGGTACGCTCCGAGCTATGATTAGGATGTTTTATGTGAAAACTAACTCATTTTGTGAAGACTAATTATCCTGTGTGTAAAAACACTTTGAAACCTTTTCCATATCAATATGTTATTGTTAGAATGAAGGTGAACCAGAGGTCCCTAACACTATTATAACAAATTAAAAAAAAATTGATGTACATATATTAGTGTTTATGAAGCAAGCTCGTGACTATGTTTTGAAGCTTCTCTAACTGTGAGAATTTAACTTAGAAGAAGAGTGGATTTAATTCCTTATTACCTGACCTAAATTTCTCCAAGAATGTAGTGATATCATGAAAATCATGAATGTATTCCATCATATTTTTTTTGGATGAGAAGATCCTAAAGTGTGTTACATTCATCCAAGTTGTAAATTGTATTTTAAAATAATGTACCTAGTTAATTAGAAGAGCTCTAATGAAATATTAAAGAGGAAATGATGAGTTGTGGAGTTCATCAAGGATTTAGAGAGAAATGAGAGGCTTATTGTAATTTTCACATTTCATCATAACACTTGGCATAAGTTACATTAGCAAGAAGACAAATATTCCTACGTTGGGAACCAAAAAATAGGAATATAACAATTACAAATCATTTGTATCAGATGTACAACAAGTTAAGGAAGGTTTTATAAGACTTCCTAGGTTTCATAGGTGTCATGAAAAGCTCAAGAATAGTCCTAAAATAAATCGACATCGTACGGATATAATGATGAAAATATAAAATATTGTGGTGATGTCATCTAAACATCTTGGCATGATTTGAGGAAGTTAGAAGGTTAAGTTAAAGGGTTGAAGAGAGGTTATTATCATGTATAATAATAACTAAGTGTGCTAGTAGAATATATTTTTGATTACCTGTAATTTTGGAGCATTATTAGGACATGAAAAGAGGTGAATCAAGGAGCATAGGAATGTGGTTCTGAAGACTACATTGAAAGAGTTATGAGATGAAGAGGACATGAAGTGTGTGAAGTGAAAGAGGTGTTATACAAGCATGTGTAAGTCTAATTATGGATATATATTGAAGATGTTATTTATAGTCAAAGGTGAAAAAGAAAAAGGAGGTGAATCAAGGTGAGTGAATAAGAAAGATGAAGATAAGTGAGATAAATAATATATCACAATTTTTTGGTTTAAGAAACTAGATGAAGGTGATCAAAATTATGAAAAGTATAAGTGAATGCTTAGGAAAGTGAAGAGTTATAGATTCCTTTTATGTTGAATCTTGCAAAATTTTAAGTTGGTGTTTGACTAAATCCAAGATTTGTTTCTTCCATTTAAGTAAGAGATTCAAAAAGGTCAAGTGGGTACTTGACTAAATTATCGAGTCAGTTCTTCATGTTGAGTGGGTGCTCAAATTTTTTGAAATCCTTGTAATATCTTATGGTAAAATATTCCATTTATTTCAATTATTTTAGTTGGTTTTTATACCTATAATTTTTTCCCACATTAAACTTTTTCTTCATGTGTGTTTGTTTATTACATTTCTCATGTTTGAATTCCTTTGTGTTCTCATGATGAATGCTGATCAAGATTGAATAGTTATTTATATTTGAAAATGGTTTCAAGGTTTCAAGAAGCATTGATTCATCCCTCCTATATCGTTGATTGTGTTTCCAATACTCCTAAAACCATTCTAGATACCTCTATATTATGAACACAGCTTCTCGTTGATATCAGTCGATTCTCAAATGATCCTTTAGATAGGTTAAAGAGGTGAAGACTGTAGCTCTTGATATTATGGATGGAAAAACCGGTTCCATAATTTTCCAAACATTTGATGAGGAAATCAAATCCTAAGTTCCTAATTTGGCCAATATTCATTCTTATATTATTTGTTTTCCTTACCTTACAATCATCCAAGAAGTTAACCCAATAATCTTCAATTTGGGGACTATAGTGTAATTCAAAGAGATTTAATTTTTATGATTTTTTCAGATGTCAAAATAAGACATATATGTTTAGGCTAAGGGAAGTAAAGGTATTTTCGTGATTAGGTACATCTGCAACACGTTTTCAAGAATAAATCCTAAGAGAAATGGGGAGAGACACACCTTTTTTCTTTTTTTCTTTTGCATCATTGTGGACTTGAGAAATTTTCTTAGACAACTCAAACATTACTATTTTTCACTCAAATACATAGGGAGTTTCGAGTAGTGAGATTGAAGCTATAAACCTTGATGTAGGAGAAATATTAGAACTGATTCAAGAAACAACCATATCTCTTGTTCAATTTTGTAGCTCGAAAGGTTAACATTGGCTTTGTGTTGCCTTTCAAAAGTTGGATAAAAACACGCTAAATGCATCATTCACCCTAAAAACATGGTTAATTTCCTTGAGATTGATCTTAGGATAACTTTTATAGGGTATCGATATTAGAGATACATCTGAGAGAGATTTATCCCTCTGGAGGATCTTGTGCCCGTGAGAGCATACACTAGATACAAGGTGATCATGAACATTTTTTAGTAAGCAACTAAAGCAATTGACGGTGAATATTTTCATTTATAATCACATACAAAGCAAGCACCATCATCATTTACATAAGCACTAACCATAACACATTACATTAACCAAAAAAAGTGGCCCCAATGATAGTCAATGCAAAATACATAGCGTCCTACATTTAAACTAACCTATCCCCTAATTTGCCTAGAAAATGTGGGATTAAGGGGTTGATTTGGTAGCTAAGTTCATGGAGTGGGAATTGAACAATGAACTTCGTATAAAGGAATAGGCACCCTTAATAATCCACCAACCATATGTAAGTGGTATAAAATTGGAAATTGGTATTTGAAGAGGGTCAGTAGTTTTATACGTGTATAATTTTTGAAAGGCATAATTAAATTATCAATTTACCAAACTAATGTATTATAATTTATGGGAAAATTAAACATATGTTAAGGTTAAGTAATAGTGTAATGAGACTTATTGAAAGTTGTTGCAGTCTTAAATAGAGCATTTTTCCAATCCATGAAGGAGGGTTTTGGATATTTTGAGATGGAGACTTACATTTGAGGATTTGATTTTGAAGACAATTCTTGTGAATATTTTGTATTAGTATTCCATATATTTCCTTGGATTCATTACAAGTTATTTTTTCTATTATATTATCATAATTTTTTAAATTATATTTGCAATATATTTTTAATTGATCATTTTGAGTTAACCTAGAGATGTAGGGATTTTACGCCAAACTCCGTAAACAATATCAATGTATGCATCTATTTTATCCCAATTTTAAAGTATTCTTTCAGCTTAATATCAGCTTTAAATTATCATTAAAATTTAATAATTAAAAATAGGGAATTGATTAAGAAGGCTAATTCAAAAGATTAAATATGAATTATATGTTTGAGTTGAATAGTGGATTTGTATGAGTTTTCAATCACTCACATTCAATTCTGGTTCAAATTTTAAATGTTGACATTTAGTTTTAAGATGATATTTTTAATGTTTTCTCAATTTAGTAAATTGAGAATTTTATAATTTTAAAACAATATGTGTTTTAAAACTATTTGATAGTAGTAGGTCTACTACGATATACAAATCATTTATAAAGACTTTATCTTGAGAAATTTACTAATTTACATCATTGTATTTTTTATAAATTTACCCAAGTAACCCTATTTTGGTGTTTCTTACTTGTTTCTAGGATGTTTTGAATGTTGAAATCATAATGGACTAAGGAGGGTGAATCACTCCTAAAAATTACTTATTTCATTTACCATTATTTATAGCAATCAATCACGTTCATTTATTCACATACATTCAACCATATCATATTAAGTGTACACAATGCATTCAAATAACCATAACACATGCAAGAGAGCTCATAGACACAATATTTAAGTAGAAATCCCTCATGGGGAAGAAAACCAAAACAAACAAAAATATTATATCTCAATGTTTCAAATGTAGTGAGGCACCAACCCCTGAGGAGAAGCAACCCCTAGTTTAGTAGAACACCAACCCTAGAAGGAACATTAACCCTACAAGGAGCATCAACCCCTAATTTAGTGAAGTGCCAACTCAAAAAGGAGGATACAACCCCATAAGATGACCAAGTACCAACTCAGCCACCATATAATTTTTATCTCTAATAATTTTTCTACCACAATGAATGACATCACATATTCACTCACAAACCCCTGGTTCATACCCTAGGGCATCAAACTTGTTCTATCTTATTCTTTCTCAACTTTTCTTGGCTCTAAAATTTTTCTCTCATGTTTTAAAGCAATATTCAACCTATCATGCTCTTCCTCGATTTCAAATCCTACACACATACCTGTAAATCACTCTCCTCTAGGTCACATTTCTTTCCTCCAAGAGCACTATTTCAAAAATGAACCCAAAACATCACTTTTAAATGTTTTTCTTTATTCTAACAAAAAGGAGGTCAGTCCTACACTTTTTTGAAAAAAAAACTCAGTAATAACATCCCATGAATTTATCACAATAGTCACAAGTGACCTATATAGGTATGTCTAGCCAAAACACTTCATCCATGCACGAAAAATCCTAAAAACCTTGCATTGGAGTGAAAAAAATCCCCTCATTCAAAAACAATGGTTATTCATAAGCAAAAAATAACCATATACGATTAAAATAAAATTTAACATCCATACAAAGTCTCAATTTACATAAACAAGTCAAATTATTTCATTTAATGGAACCACTATTCTTTGTAATTCTCAAAAAGTTGTTTCACACATGCTTCAGACCCTAAAACATCGTTATGCCACTATATAATTCCAAAATATCAAAACTATTTCATGTGAACAATTTATGGAAATTTAATATCTGTAGAAAACTTATAAAAAAGTTGGAATTCATTAAACAATCACCTGATCAAACCTCGGTCGAGTTTTCTTTACTGAAATAAACATGCCCAAATGTTGTTTTCAAAGATTAGCTAATTAACACCTTTCTTAGAACACTCAGGGACCTATAAATTGATTAATTTCATGAGAAAGACATCCCTATTTATTCTTTAGGTGATAAAAAGTATCAAATAATCCATCTCATGCTCCAACCAACTCAAAACATTCAACAGATCTTGTCATATCCTACATTGGTAAAAATATTCCTATCCAAAACATGACCTTGGGACCATATTAAAAATCGTCCTCATTAGAAAAATCTTATATCATGAAAAATCTCTCTGAATTATCTTTACAAAAAAACTTGAATCACATCCTAACTCCTCCTTTAGCTCATGTTATGACCATGTTATCCCATTTCACTCCCCTTGTGAAATCGTATAATTGGCAATCTTGCATTATCACATTGATAGGGATCTAGTTAGGAAAAGGTGACAAAATTTGATAAGTAATATAAAGTATCTCCTGGATACATCTTCATAGCTGCATGGATCCAAGAATTGCATAAATGTTCAAGAGAAGGTGTAGCTTCCAATACAATGCACTAAGCCTTTAAGTCAAAAGGAGCTAGTCTAGGCTAGTTCGCTCTGCGCATGTCATTCAAGGATGCCCAAGTTAATGTAGAAGCTAAGTAAGAGAGGTAGATAGTTTGGAGGCCAAGTTGGCTCGATGGATTCAAAAATTAAAAAGTGAAGTGAGCCCTTATTCGAGCCCATGGTTATCTGATCGGTAAATGCAGATGGATTCGGTGGCCCAGATGTCCCGGGAAACATGTGCACCAAAATGCCAAACTTCCCCCAGTGTGAGAGTTGTGCGGAGATGTTGGGGTCAACGGCCCGACTAGCCCGGTCAATGGTGAGGTGTGGAGAGTATATGTAGAAAAGTGGAATTTTGAATCATAAAAGGCATAGGTGAAGTGAGACATAGGTACATGAAAGACTCGAAATCACATGATCAAAGCATTGCGGGAATGTAAGATAAAAGCAAAATGAGCTGCACTAGGACAAATGGAACATCTAAGTTTGACATCAACGATACATAGGGGAGTGTGGGTGGGGGGTAAATGGACCACCTTTTCTAGTCAATATCAGATGCACGAGGATAGAATATCCCGAGTCGGGTGACATGAAGAAAGGAGGCCCGGATAGTGCAAATCTTTGCGGAGACGTGAGTTCCCAGCGAGAGATGAAATGCCGCACGAGTGGGTTGTGGAAAATAAAAACTTCAGCGGCCTAGAAGTTACAAGTACCATGGGGACATGAGTTCCTTGAAAACCCACAATACCTGTAATCTAAGGGGAAGGTGGTTAAATGATAATTATGAGAGCCGCGTTGAACACCTGACCACCTCGAACTCAAATGGTCATAGCTTTTGACTCAAAACTCATATTTTCACAAAATTGGACTTTTTGGAAAGGGATCGACATCCTCTAGACCATAAAAATGGATTTTTTATTTTAAATGAGGGTATATTTTTGAAAATAAATAAACATATACAAATCTAGAAAATTAAATGCTCAATCCCGTAAAATGCAAGAAATCCTGGCAAACTCAAAATAGCTACTCACACTCAAAAGACCATAACTTTTGCAATTCTCAATGGATTTTCAAAAATTGGTCTTTTTGGAATTTTGACTCTGAGAATGATGTAAAAAAATCAAGAAATGTAGAAATTGATGAATTTTTTATGGTGATTTTTAAGGAAAACGAGCCTAGTTATGTTTGGTTGTTGAAAAGTGGTTGGAGAAGCATTTAATGAGCATGGAAATCATTCTTCACTACTACAAGTTATGGGGAACCTTGAGATTAATTATGCAAGAGAAAAACAACCAACCACACTCATTTATAATGACTTAGAATTGACGTGAAAGGGAATTTTAGGATTTGCATCCCCTCTCTCTCTCCTATCAAAAATCTATAAATTAGAGTGTTGAACCCATTATACGGGAGATAGTTTTTAGTAGAAAAATATGTCATTTTTTTTGTGAAGCCAATATGTTGTGAGGCCTTGTAGTGGACTCTTACATGGTGATCCAGGCCTTTATTTTGTAATAGATTGAACTGTGCATATCAATGAAGCAATAGATGCAAGTTTGTGGATGTATCTTCCCTTGCTATGTTTGTTTGCATTCTTCTTGCCTCTTCAACCTCATTGCAAATATATTGTGTCTATTTTATGCTCTTGTAGGGATTCATTATCATTATGTGTGTATGAAATATTGTTGTGAATGTAGTTTCTAGACTGTGGAGAACTGTTATCACCCTCTCTAGTATGTACTTTGCTTCCATTTTTCACACATTGGAAAGCTATTCTCATTCCCTTATTTTGGTGCATCACCTCTATAGTGTAGTTTTCCTTCATTTGCATGTTATTTCTCTCTCCCTAGTCCCTTGGAAATTATAGGATAGAGATAGTCAATAGCTTCATTTCAGTAGAGTTATTTTGCACTAAGATTAGGAAGAAGAACCAACTCTTCTCACGGAGGTCTATCTCAAGTAGCAAGTCCCACAACTTGGAGATAGTACCCATGTTACCCAATCACATCGTGAGCTTGAGCACACACACTTGTGCAAATCGAAGGGTGTTGTGATTTGGTGATAACAACCCATTTTATGAAGATTGTGTTTCTTGCCTAAAACTACCCTTTGACCAAATAACCTAAATAGGGAACAACTTACACTTTTTCAGCGTGACCATGACCTGAAACCTTCATTGCAATTGAGAAAAACTCACTAGATTTCATAAAATGTAATTTAGTCATCACCTCATTTGGAAAACTTTTCCACAAACTACAACTCTTCGTAAACTTTCACTTTTAGGTGTGGCCCACATACCTGTCACATGCTATATCATCCATTTTTGGAAATATGTAAGAGTCATATATAGCATACAATAAAAAAATTTCTAAAAGGAATCAAAATAGGCTCAGTATACTCACTTTTCTACAAGCTGCTCCTAGCTAGGATTTACCTAGGGTTTCAAACTAATTTAGCTTCTTAACGACCATTCATAAAAATGTGACTATCAAACCAACTCATTATTCATGTAAAATTTCCCAAATGACCTAATAAGATACCTTTAAGAACTCATATCCCCATGCAAAGTAAAAACTCACAACAAGTATCATAATGTCCAACTATGCATGAAAATCACACTAATCGACCCGATTTTGCCAAACTTACATAACTTCAAAAATCTTCTATAGAATGAGATGAAACTTGTCATGGAGCATCATGATAACATTATCTACCTTTTATTTATAATCACATACCCCATATATGAATCAAAATTTCTATCCCTTGCAACTGACCTATACAAACCTACAAGTTTCTTAATTTCGCTTCCCAAAGACCTCATAAAAGTAACGAATCAACGAATGAAGACTGAAACTTACCATAAATTCCATTTATACCATCACCATGAAGCTACCATGCTTGAAAAAAACTTATTGGGTCCAAATCTAGCATATCTACCTAATTCTATAGGCACTAGGGATAGGAAACAAGCCCGTAATGAATGATCTTGTTGTTGGTATCCAAATTTGTTATCCTTTTCGCCGAGTAGAAAAACAGATTTGACATGGATCTTAGAGACAAATAGATCATCTTGATTGTTGGTATCCAAATTTGTTATCCTTTTCAAGCCGAGTAGAAAACAGATTTGACATGGATCTTGACAAATAGATCATAGTGTGTGTCATTTTTGTATCTGGGGATGAGATCTAACCTGGCCCTTTGTCACTCAGTTTATGGAGAGATGGATATCACCTTCAAGAGGATTTGACTGTCCTCACTACTTTAGGTCGTACCTCTTCGACGACGGTGAGAGGACCCTTCGTGTAACCTATGTTTGATGAAGGAGATGGAGATATAATTCTTTTGGAGAAATTTTATGAAGAAAACCTTGGGAAAATATGGTCAATACTCCATAATTTAACTCTTAAGCGTTGTCACTTCTAAAAGATGGAGACACTTTGAACACAAGGCTAAGGTTATCGAAGACATTAAGAAATCCTTATTTTTCTGCATATTTTAGTAAGTATATTTTGTTCCTTTGTTGATATACAGGGAAAAGAGGGATAGTTCAAGATGGATTCATTGTTTTTGAATGATTTTGGTGGGAGATGAAGTAGGATAAAGTTGACTATACCTGATCTCTGAGAAACTTCACAACAATGGACAACTCAACAACAAAAATATTTAGAATAGTTAAGACGTTCCTTCAACTAGAAGGTGTGCTTCAATGGAGGCCCGACTCAACATGTTTTCACATAATCTTTGAGACTCTAACACGAAGGCTCAAGTTAAAAGACTCAATTAAACATCAAATTCTCTTATCAATCACGCCTAAGGTACACCCAAAGAATTACAAGCAATCTTTATCAAAAAATGATAGTGAATTGATTTTTAATTTGTTTATCTCATCACAAGATGAAGGCTCTTCTTGAAATGAAATTTTAAATACCACTAAACTATCATAGGGATGAGATCCTATGTGATTTCAAAAAGATTTCAATGTAAGATTGCAATAGGAACAAAATAAACCATTTGTAGACATTCTGAAACAAAGAAGACACAAATTTCTAGAGATTGGACACAAATTAATTTCAAAATTGCTTAGATTCATCAGTAGGGGAAATATTCCAGAGAAATCTTAGTGCTCATCAATGGTTATACATCTGCAACCAACTTGACATGATAGAAAATCTAACACAGAAGAAAATAACAGGTTATCTCGGCTTGGTCTCTTAGGAAGATAACTTTCTCAAATTTTCTCTTAAGAATTCAACCCCAAACTTTTGTAAGAGTATTCTCATTGCATTCACTCACTCAATTTTCCCCAAAAGATAAGAATATTCGAGGGACCTTTGCTTGTTACCAATTTTCCTTAGAAAGTGAAATTTAACAAATTCACATCCGAAAGCTTCTAGGTGGACCAATTGTGAACTAATCACATTTCTTGGGCCCTCGACTAATGACTAGGATGCCATGCCACAACTTTTTGGGAGTCCTTCTAATCATTCTAATTTGTCATGCGAGAAATCCCCTTTTTAATCATTTTTCGGAGGCTCTGCATGTACTAGATCCAACAAGTAATCATTTTTGCTCCCGAGGAAACACCTTTTTCATCTTTTACGGCTACGAATTTCATCATTTCAATATTTTCCATCTCTTTCCTTTGCAATTTTGTCCACATCCTTCTTCTCTTGTAATTCTCATTTTTGCAAGTGCCCAAGCAATTCAATTTAAAAATATCAATCCTAACAATCCTTGGCCTTAGAAATTAAGTTCGAATCCATTAAATGGAACTTTACATGTAGTGACAACAACGAATTTCATTAAAGAACGATGAAAAATAGTGTGTATTCCCATCTCCAAGAGTCTTGGAGAAAAATGGCAGAAAAATAGATGCAATACACAACAACCGTTGATTCTTCCCCTTTTCTACTTTATATCATAGCCATCCACATGTTTCCTTGGCACAAACTGCAAGGAGAAGTACTGGGGTCAAGTTTCCAAACAAGTGTGGGCCTTCCACATGCCCAGGGCCCAAGAAAAACATCTTTTGGCCTTTGAAAATTCTCAGTGTAAAAAGGAGCCAGCGGAAGCCTCCACGTGTCTCAATGGCACATTTTGAGATGGTCCCCAGGAAGCAAAGTTCCCAAAAAATTGTGGGATCAACACCTATCTTAGTCTCGGGTAGATTTGTTAAAAAAATTGAAGGATCAGTGGAAGGTGCCATGTGTCTATGGTCCGCGATAGTTTTCCTTGGCCGTTGAAAAGTCCAAACAAAGGTAGAGTGAGCAGAATCCTCCGAGTGTCCTCCTGGTACTTATTCAAAATTAAACTTAGGGGCCAGTCTCCAAACATGCACGGTCCCTCCATGTGTCCTAGGCCTTTCAAAATTGCTTTGAAAAGTTTAAGTATAGAGCAAAGCCGGCAAAAGCCTTCACATGTCTCCCTGTCACAATTTTTAAGGTGGGACCCTGAGGCTAATCCTCAAATGAGTGCCTGCCCTCCACTTGTCCATGGTCCGCTAAAAGCGTACATCGAATTCATGAAAAAAATTTCTAAGTCGGGCAAGGTAGTGGAAATCTCTGTGTGTCTCCCGACGCAACTCCAAGGCCAAACTAAAAGGAAAATTTTCAAATGAGCGTTGGCCCTCCACGTGGACAAGATTTAGGTTGAAGTGAGCACGAGAGTTTTTAAAGTTCCCGCCGATTAGCATCCAACCAAAAAGGGCCACGTTTCCATTGATGTTGAGAAGTTAATTTGACTGGAAAAAATACACCCGTCAAACCGTAAAATGTAGGAAAATCACCATTTGAGCCCAGAAATGAATCTTTCTTCATGGACATAGAATTTGGAAATTTATAAGGCTCAAATATGATCCTCCGAGCTACATCTAATCACATTTCGATAGGTATTTGGGACAAAAATGACAGGGACAACAAAATGTGACTGGAAAATGGAAGGAAAAGAAAAACCCAAGTTTTACGCCCAAGTTACAGACTCTTTCACATGGAGAGAGGAATGAAAAAAAAATTCTGGATTTTTAAGTGATCCTCAACCAAGGAGCAGGACTGATCATGGAAACTAAATGGAGGACATATTTTTCACGCATCAATATGGGGAGATAGAAAACATGAGAGCCTACAAACTAAAAATTTCAAGGACAAACGAGGTGAGACTAATTTGAGAACCAAAATTGGCTCCGATTCACGGATGGGCACTCCCGTGAGTTCCACAAGAAAAGAAGAAGACCAAGTGCTAAAAATAGACCATTAGGCAAGGGATTAAAAGAATAAGCTTGGAGAGTAGAAAACCATAACCATCCTCTAAAAACGAATCGAGAAACTAGCAAAACCAAGTCACCAAGGAACCAAACGAACAAAAACACAAAATTAGAATGAAAATAAAGAACTATACACTATATAATGGTGTATACCTTGATTCTGAGAAATCAATCAAGGAAATGTTTCAAATGCCTACCATTAATATGCAATTCAAGTAGTTCCCCATCTAAGTCTTTTAGGAAGAAGGTATTTTCACCAATTCGAATATCAATTAAATAAGGGCCTATCCAAAATGCATCAAATTTACCATGCTTTCCCTTATCTTCATGTTTGTTATCCCATAAAAGCACAAGATCCCCAATGCTAAAAGCTCTAGGAGTCACCTTCTTGTCAAATAATTTCTTCAACTTTTCTTTGAACTTCACATGCCACTGATGGGATGCCCTTCTTTCTTCATATAACTCAAAAATCTGATTGATTCGAGCATCATATGGACTAACTTCTTGATCTTCAATTTGTTGAACAAAATTAAATGAAGACAATTGTTAATGAAGGGTAGCAAAGCTTGAGTTCCATATACCAACTCAAATGGGTTTTTACCTAAAGTAGCTCTTTTGACAACGATTCTTATCCCAAAAACGAACTTCACCACTCACCCCACTTCTTTTGTTCGGATCCAAGGTTCTTCTATTGATTTTCAACAATTTTTTTATTGTTGGACTCAGCTTATCCATTTCCTTGGGGATTGTAGCTAGAATCATATGTCGATTGATTTTATACTTTTGCAGACATTGCCACCAAAGGTTTGGCTCGAAACTCATGGCATTATCAAACAACAATCTTAATCGGCACTCCAAATCTGCATATGATTTGATTCAACATGAAGTCCATGATAACTTGGTGTGTTTCCTTTTTGGTGGGGATTGCTTCCACCCACTTAGTGAAATAATTAGTGGATACGAGAATCCATTTATGACCAACACCTGGAAGGATCATAAATTTTGCCAATGAGATCCATCCCCCACTTTGCTTAAATGGGGCTTCAATGACACATGATGCAAAGGAAGGACTGAAGTTTTCATTTTTCCAAAAAAAAAAGATGACAACTTTCACATTTCCTAACCAATAGAGTTGTATCCTTGAAGAGAGTTGGCCACTAAGAATTAGCCCTCAAGATTTTTGTTGTAACTCTTCCAATAAAATTGCCACCACAAACTCCTCCATCGAGGTTAGCAATTACCTTTGGGGCTTCATCCTCGCAATGCATCTTAAGAGCTCTACTTGCGTTTTCTTCCAAGCTAACCCAAAATCAAGTAATGAATTTTTTTGAGAGGCTAACTTAAGAGCTCTTTTTGATTTGTACTTTCAAATGTTTAGGGAAACATAGATGTCCTGAGATAAAAGATTATATCCTTGTACCATTGAGCTTACCAACTTTTCAATGGCATCCACCCTTTCTCCTTTTACTTCATTCACCTCAATAAGTTTGCAAGTTGCTCTCACCATAAGTTTAGCTAGGCCCAAACCTCTAACCAATTTTGTGGTTTGGATATCCATGTCATGCTCTTGCAACTTGTTCACCCATCTGCATGATTTGCATGAGACCTCCATCTTTGATAAGATGTATTTCACCATGGTGTGGGGAACATAAGCAAAAATTTAGAGCTCAAGATGTAGGGTCTCGAAAACCTTTGTTGTCTTTGTAAATTGAGCAACAGGGGCAGAAGCCTGAATATCTTTATTAAACTCAATCAACCAAAAATACAATGGAGTGATGAAATTCTTATATGAATTGAAAATCCATGTGCAGACAAAGAAATAGGTTGCACAGGTAAAACTAAACTCACAACTTCTTCCAATATTACATCTGGGAAGCACATAATTGTTATAACAATTATAACAATTATACATGTGGAAATAAAAGACAAATATGGTTGATAAAACCATATAACAAAATACAACAATAATATGGTTTATAATATAACCATATAATAACAATATTTAATTAATTAAATTAATTAAATAATCAATTTATGTTATGCATAATTAATTCTCATAACATTCCCTCCTTAATTGTGCATTGTCTCAAAAGATGAGGAGAGTAACTCTCAAAAACTCGAACTTGTCACGTGCAAGTGACTTTGTGAAGATATATGCCCGTTGTTCATTACTGGAAAAAAATGAAGCTAGATGTTTGCATATGAAATGAACTCAGTACTTCAATGTGCTTTGTTCTCTCATGAAAAAATGGATTTCAAACAAGTTTGAGAACACCTTCATTGTCAACATACATGGTGGTTGGTTTTATCTGTGGTATTCCAAGTCCTTCTAGTATGTGACATACCCAAATCCCTTCACATAGCTTCTCCTATAGAACAATACTCAAGCCGTGGAAGAACGAGAAACAAATTTCTTTTTCTTTCTTCCCGTGATATTGGTCTAGATCCCATTAAGAATACAAATACAGAAGTGGATTTTCTGTCATCAATATTTCTTGCATGATGTGAATCCAAATATCCAATCAAGAAGAAGTTTTCATTCTTCTTGTATTCTAGAACAAGATCCACTGATCCTTTGAGATATCTCAAAATGCACCTTTCTACTTTCCAATGACAAAATTTGGGTTCCTACATGAACCTGGATAGATAGCTTACTGCAAAGTTGATATCTGGTCTAGTGTAGGTCAAGTAAATGAGACTCCCAATCAACTGCCGATAGAGAGTGGCACTTACCTCAGGAGATGGATCTGAATGAGATAACTACAATCTGTTCTCCATGGGTGTAGCAATTGGTGTGCAATCCATCATCCTAAATTTCTCGAGCATAGTATTGGTATATTTCATCTGAGAAACAAAGATGTGATTCTCTTTCTATGCCATACTTCCAATCCAAGACAATAATGCATTATCCTAAGATCGGTCATGTTGAATGATCGATTAAGATCTTTGTTCATTACATCGATCATCCTCACCGAACTACTGCGATGATGACTAGATCATCAACATAAACAAATACAATCACAATCTCCCCCTTTATTTTGAGGTAAAGATTGGGATCGTATGGGTTTGTAACAAATCCATGTTGTATGAGATGCTCATCAATTTTGATGTACCATGCCGGGGTGCCTGTTTAAGGCCATACAGAGATTTCTTGAGTCTGGATACCTTTGCTTCTTTACCAGTACTACATATCCCTCGAGGTTGAGTCATGTAGACTTCTTGTAAATCTTCATTCAGAAGGCATTGTTTACATCCATCTAATGGACTTTCCATCCAAATGTGTAGTTAGAGCAAAGATCATCCCGATTGTCTTGATCTTAGTGTGGGAGAACATGTCTCTCTTGTAGTCAATGCCTTATTTTTTTGCATACCAATTTTCTACTAGTCTCTCTTTATACTTTTCCATTGTCCCATTTAATTTCTACTTTATTTTGAATATCCATCTACATCCAATGGGCTTCTTCCTAGTGGAAGATCGACAAGCTTCCAAGTGTTATTTTCATCACTAATTGATATTTAGAATCCATGACATATTTCCAAGATTTTGGTGTAGGGATTCCTAGACTATAGAGGGCTCATCATATTCAATAACTCTACTCATCAAAGAAAAGTTAACTTCTTCTCTTACTTTACTATGATTCTTGTGGTCCAGGGGTGGATGTATCCGGTGAAGCATCCATTCTTGCATCTTCAGTAATGTATTAGTACACCACTTGGGCATACACCGAATTTTTCCTATGAGACATGGTTCTATTTGATCAACACCATCATCCCCATCATCACTTTCATCTTCAGAGGGAACATCAACTTCAATTTTTACAATTGGTGAAAAATCTACATCCGGTGAGTCCGGAGGAGGATTCTATGCTTCCTTCTTCTTGAAAAACTCAACATCTCTTTCGGTGTAGACTTTTAAGTCTTAGGATCCATTAATTTGTACACAAGAGTCTCTTCACTGTACCCAATGATGAAAATTTTATGTGACTTCAAGTCCAATTTCATTTGTTCTACTTTGGTATGTACATGCTTTCTTTACACCCGAATACTCTAAGTTGTGCAATAGATGGTTTCCACTTTGACCATGCTTCTTATGGTGTTACTCTGTCACAAGAGCAACTATGGGCACTTTGTTTAACAAATACACTACGTTGTCTTTACCGCTTCTCGCCCAAAATTTCTTTGCAAGTCGAGAGTCATCAATCATGCATCACACCATTTCCATGATAGTATGATTTCTTCTCTCAACAACACCATTCTTCTGCGGTGTGTGTGGAGGAGGAATTTGTTGACGAATCCTGTGATTTTTAGGTAGTATTTGAACTCATTACTGGTGAATTCCCCCTTGATCCGAGTGGAGATTTCTGATGTAATGACCAGTTTCATTCTTAATTGCTACTTTGAACTTCATGAAAGTTTCAAAAGCTTCACTTTTCTTGTGAAGAAAAATAATCCACATTTTTCTTGAGTAGTCGTCAACACAAATCATAAAGTACTAGAACCCAAAATGACTTGGTTGCATTAGATCGCAAATATTGGTATCAACCAGATCAAGTTGACCATGAGCTCGATATGTAATCTTCGGAATGAAGCTCTGTGTTGTTTTCTGCTGGCGGTGAGGACACTTGTATGTATCCTTCTAAAGAGATGGTATCATATGTACCATATTACAGGAAAAGTGTCTCGAGATACTTCAAACTTACATGACCAATTATTTGATGCCACAATCAGCATTTGAGCTAGATTTTTAGCCACAATTTCTGATCATCTCTGTGGAAAAAATCAAGCTAGAACATGCGTCCCACATTAGAGGCTTTTGCAACTATTTTCGAGCCTTGTGATTTATCTCGAATCAAACATGTTTTCTTACCGGAATGAATATCAAAGTCAATTTTTAGATTGTGATCAAGGAGTTGACTAACTGAAATTAGATTCTTTGTCAACCTGGGGACATAGAAGACATCTAAAAGTCTCGATTGTGTGAACCAAGGAGTAGAAAATGTTCCCAATCCTCGAATCAGTATATGAAGAATAATCTCCTAATGAAACATGATTTTTTGATGGCGTGTCCCTCATTGAAATAAACCAGTCTCACTATGGCTGGTCATGTGCCGAGTGGCTCCTAAATCAACATACCGGACATCACTAGATGACGTGGATGATTCACTAGATCGAAAGCAAAGGCACAAGTAGTCTTCATTTTCTGATTGTTCTTGTTTCTCTCAAGAATATTACCTTCTTGATGGGGTCTTCTTTCCATTTCCCTTTTTCTACCCTTGATTGTTGTTAGAATATCCCTTGTAAGATTGTTGTTGTGAATGTCTAGAGTTACTTTGGATGAACCTTTCTTGTAAGTATCATACCAACAATCTTGTAAGTCATGTCCTCTTTTGCAGATTGGACATTGTTTCTTCGTTGTTTTCCCCGTGATAATGATTCTAATGTTGGGGATTTTGATAGGAATTATATTTTCCTTTACCTTTTCCTTTCCATTTTTGATGTGAAGAAAGTGCTGCTCCTCTTCATCATCCTTATTGTCAGTGTGATTCCTCTTGCAAAAGTAGGTTTACCAGCTTTTCAAAACTAACTCGTCATATCTAACACGTTTAGTGTTGTGAAAAAAATGTGGTAAGAAGAGGGGAGTTCTCTCGGAACAATGGAAATGAGAGAATCATATATGATTACTTCTCCTGGGATAGAAGTGAAGCCCTCAACTTTGCAACTCTTCTTAATAAAGCTTTGATTTTCTTTCTGTTTGAACTTTAGTATATGTAATCGACTCTGCAAATTTAGTATAACATTCTTTTTTTTGGCTTCATACATCGTGTGTGCAATTTATCCCACGCTTCTTTGGTTGTTTTGGAATCTCGAATGTGGGGTTACACATCGTCGACACTCCAAACAAGATGATGAGTTTGGCCTTCTGATCTACTTTATCAAACTATTGTTGTTGTGTTGTATCAGTAGTTGATCTTGTAAGAGTACCATTCACAAGAAGCCAAATCTCTTAAAACTCAAGTTGTGTCTTGATTTTTGTCTTCCATGTAGCATAGTTGTTTCCTCTGAGTATTTGTGAATCGGAAGAAAAAATTGGGGGCATTGGTGTCCATTTTGCAGAGATCACTGACATGGTTTGGCTCTTATCACTCCGGGTATAAGGTCTCCCAATCTATATACCGTTAGTCCGATATCCGAACCTTTCTATATATGCGCCATTCGATATACCCGATGGTACATGGAAGAAGATCACCTTTGTATATACCTAGCGGTAAAAGAAAGATGCATTACATACATGAAAGAATTCAATACGTGGTACCAAGACAAGTACTAAAAGGAGTCTATGTGATTATTAACACCGGCTCAAATAAGTATCCTCATACGCATGCGTAACTTTGCTATATACTTGGATAATATCTAAGGCCGATTTATGTCATGCAATCGCTCACAGACGGATGGGATGGCTCATAGTGTCTCGCACTATGACCTTATTACTCCTGTCAATTTAAAATGTCGATCCCAGATGACATTGTTGCAGCTATATTAGGCATTAAGTGCAGTAGTAGTCATGACGGATTTACCCGTAAGCGCTTCCCAAAGGCATCAGATATATCTGAACAGCCGTGAATGAGATCTAGGATCTCATGAGTGTTACAAAAATAATTTTTTGTTGTTTTTATTACAATTCTACAAGTTTCTGATCAGTTAAAAAGTTTGCAATTGACTTATGGTAACCTGTAAATTAGTACAATATATTGCATCATGCAATTACATTCAAAAATCTGGAAAAAATTGAATGGCGAGGCAAAAAAAAATTGTTTTGCACGGGCCTTGGTGACTGTGGAGCCCAATACGACTTAATGAGTAAAAAAATCGTAAAAAACTAGCTCAAAAAAAAGTTTTTAGGTATCCATCCTTTGGAAAAATGTGCTTAGAATGCACAAATATGCGGTGGAGAAATAAAAGTTTTTCCCAAAATAGCGCTTTTTTCTCGCTAATTTAGTTAGTTATAACTAAATTTGAATTTACCAGTAAATTTAGTTGTTTCACTAAATTTCCCACCAAATTTTGTAATGGGTGAGGGAGGGGGATTTGACCCCTTCACCTCTCTTGATGGGAAGTGTCTTACAAAATTTATGCTAGCCACTTGGGCGGCTAAGCTAAACAAGTATATATAAAGAGCAAACTGTAATTAAACACTTCCAAACTGTAAAACCATACCTCTTTAGAAAACCACGGTTTGGGAAAGGTGGTTTTGAGCAAAAATTCCAGCAAAGAGAAAAAACACGAGGCAATTTTGGCGAGAATGAAGGCATTTTTGAGTGTGTATGGTGCCTTAGATCAATTTTCTTCCTTCCTTTGAGCTTGTAATCTCTTCCTTGGTGTATTCAATCCTCCTCAACCTTAATTGCAATGAATAAAGGTAGTTTTGATGAATTTGATGGCGGTTTTGAGGAATTTGATGATGGTATTGCATGGGATGGGGCTGGGAAGTTACAGAGGCAACTTTGGCTCTCCTTTTCTTGCACAAGCTTCTCCAATGCTCCTCAAACTCTGCTAAAATCCTCTAGTATCCTTGACAACTGCTTCCGACACCAAATGTAAATTGAGCAATAGGGGCGGAAGCCTGAATATCTTTATTAAACTCAATCAACCAAAAATACAATGGAGTGCTACAATTCTTATAGGAATTGAAAATCCATGTGCAAACAAAGAAATAGGTTGCACATGTACAACTAAACTCACAACTGCTTCCAATATTACATCCAGGAAGCACATAATTGTTATAAAAATTATACATATGGAAATAAAAGACAAATATGGTTGATAAAACCATATAACAAAATACAACAATAATATGGTTTATCATATAACCATATAACAACATTATTTAATTAATAAAATTTATTAAATAATCAATTTATATTATGATAATTAATTAACCTAACAACCTTCACCAAGGAGAATGCTTGTTTCTCTATGATGGTGTACTTCAACTCGGTGCCTTACAATGCCTTACTAAAAAAGGCAATTGGTATCTCAACCCCTTCATGATCCTTCTGCAACAAAACAGATGCAATGGTGTTTTTTGAAGAAAAAGAAAATACTTGAAAAGGCTTCTTGTAATTTGGAGCTGCAAAAATAGGGGCATGTTTTAGTGCTTATTTCATCCCATTGAAAGCTTGAATGGAAGCTTCTTCTCATTTGATAACTTGTTCCTTTTTCAAAGCATACTAGTAATGGAGATGGCCACTTAGCAAAGATAGAAACAAATCTTTTGATAAATTTTATTTGTCCAAAGAAGGATTGAACTCCCTTCTTATTTCTTGGAATTGGAACCTTGTTGATGGCTTCCACTCTCTCAGGATCAATCATGACCCCTTCTTTTGATATAATGTGACCAAGAATCTTTTCCTTTTGCACTCCAAAATGGCACTTCTTGGGATTCAATGATATGCCATACTCTCTACACCTTAAGAGCATTCTCTCCAAGTGTTGTAAGTGATCATTTATTTTTCTAGAAAACATAGTTACATCATCTTGATAAACAACAATGAAATCATTAATATAACCAAAAAGTGCTATGTCTATTTCTCTTTGGAAAGTTTCTCCAAAGATTCATTAAGCCAAAAGGCATCCTGACATAGATATAAGTTCCCCAATGAGTGGTAAAGGCAGTCTTTATTCTTTTTGAATCCTTCACAACAACTTGATTATAGCCAAAGAAACCATCCAAAGTAGATAACAATTCAGTAACCGTTACTAATCAGTAGCATATTCTCCATGTTTGTCGAGAGGGTAATTATCTTTCAATGATGCTTTATTCGGGTTCTGAAGTCTACGCATAACCAAGTATATCACCATTATTTTTCCTAACAGTGTACTAAATTTTCAACCCAAGAAGAGTACCTTGTGGGCTAAATGATCTTTCCATCCCTCAACTTCTTCAGTTCTTCTTACATCTTCAAAGAAAGGAGCAGATTGACGAGCCTCTGTTTTTCCCGAAAGGATTGGCACTAGATTCAAGAGGAATTTCAAGAGTAAGACCAAGCTAGGAAATCTTGATATTTCTTCAACAATTGAACATAGGAATGCTTCTCTTCCTTGCTGAGGTTGTTTCTTAACCAGATTTTACGTGGTTTTTCCTTTGTTCCCAAGTCGTGTTCTTCCACATCTCTTGAAACCGACATACTCCTTTTAATAATGCAATCAACATTATCAAAGTTCAACTCAAGTGCCACCAAACCTATGGGAATCATGTTTCTCTTCAGTTGGATGATGTATTTTCCAAATAAAGTTTCCTTTCCTTTAGTAACACACGCCATTGGTTCCCAATCTATATTTTGGTCAGCAAACTCACATTGGTTCTACAGAAACCATTTCACCTGGGCATCATCATCAAACACTTGCCAATTTTTAACGTTATCGGGAAAAATGGCCTCATAGTATTTCAACATCGTACTCACAAAATGGAGACACTGTCAGACAATTCAAAATCTAGATCCTAGCATTAATAACTTCATGTCTGCAATAGTATTAAACTTTCTATCATGGTGCACAATATTAAAAGAGTGAAACATTTCAATCAAATCCTGATCGCATGCTTGTATTGTTTCGTTCTTTGATTTTTAGTAGAATACGATTTTCTAATTTTCTTAACAATCAGTTTTGAATCCCCTTTGACAATGATATCCTTTATACCATATTTCCATGCAATTCTCAAGCCTAATAACAATGCTTCATATTAAGCAATGTTGTTAGTGCATTCAAAGTTATGTTTGAAAGAAAAGAAAAATCTTCTTGGCCTAGAGAAATCGAACAATGTCATCACCATTTCTAAACTTAGAACAAGCTCCATCGAATAACAAGGTCCAAATCTAAACCTACTTGTTCAAGACATTTACCTTTCGATCAATCTTATGCCCTTTGGCATCAACAAACCCAATAAAGTTATCAACATACAACACTTCATAAGAAGCATTATTGGGATCTTCAATGAGGTGCAACATCTTTTTCTCTCCATACATATTTACAAGGCTTCCTTCAATTGGAATGGTGGAAAAAGACATATCCATCTGAACACTTCCACCAACACTTACAGCCCACTTTATTGATAACAACATGCCCCATTTGGTAGGGAAATCAACAATGACAACATCAAGTTTCAAGTTCTTACCCGGATAAGCTGCAAGTTGTACCACCAAACCTTTTACACATCCTACAACATGCACTTCTCTATAATCCATTGCAGTACACTTGCCATAAGCTGTTGTCACTTTAATGTTCAATTCATTCATGAATTCTAGAGGCATAACATTACATGATGCTCCAGAATCAAACATACAATTGTGCAGCAATCTATCCTTAATAATCAGTGTTGTAAAAAATGGATCAACATTTAACTGAGACTCAACTAAAGATGTCTCCAAGTAGACTTGTGTGGTTCACCTATCTCCTCTAATGCTGGTGGTTTTTCTAGTTTTGCAATGGTTGGAGGAGTATTTACATTATTTATATTTCTACCTTGGGCACTCCTATCTTCTTCCAATCCCAAATACTCAAAATCCCTCTTCTTGTGCTCAGGAATCCTAAGCACTTCCACAATTGGGAAATAAATCTTGATCTGACTCAAGACTTGGCAATGTCATAGGGAATGTATTTGGGCAAAGTAGCATTTGGAGAAAGATTGAAAAACTCATCGGATGGCACAAGATTTTTAACATTTTGGGCATGGGTGGGAACACAAGTTCTACTTGAGAAAACAAGGCCTTTTTCAGATGCATCTTTCTTTGGAGCCTCTTTTAGGACATTGGTGAGAACCGGGTCTTTGGTTTGGCTTGGGGCCTTGCCCCTTTGCAACTTTACTTCTTGTGTTATACTCCTTTTCTTGGGAAACAACAACATTCATTAATAGCTATCTATCCTCTTCTAATGGGATTCCTCCATCATACTTATTAATCATTAGAGCTCTTAGGTACTCAAAATCATTATTAGGAAGTTCAAATGCTTGTACCATATCTATTTCTAAAGCATGAGAGGGAGGAAGAAGAGGTACCCGGTGATCGCAAAAAAAATTATAGCAGATTCTTGTACTTATTACATCAGCTTGAAGTTACTCCTTACTATGAGCTTGTAGAGAAAGATACCATGCATACATAATCATAAGTGTTGTCATCATCATCAAATTCTTCAACTTTCTGATCTATTTCACATGGTGGGTGGGGTAAGAAGCATTTATCACACCAATCCATTTGATTTGTCTCTTCAACAATAGTAACTCTGTCATTTAGAGAATCAGAACTACTCTATTCTCCCTAGCTTGGTATTTTCTAGCTCTCATGGGTCCTTTACCTCTATCATCAGATCTATGATCATTTCTAGGATGATTGGCAAATTTTCTTGTCCTTCTTGCCTATGCTAACCTTGAGAACCTTGTCCAATTCCTTTCTCCGCCTTGGCTAGTTTGTAAGAGATTTATTTGACAACCCAAGCAAAGGTCTCTACAACTTCCTCAAGATCCATAGCCTTACTTGATTGACACTTCTCATGGTTGATCAGTTTAACACCCTCCCTCTTAGGAGGTTTTTCCACTTCTTTAATGTTATTCTCAATTTGCAGAACCCTGGTAAAGACGCCTCCACGCTTCTAGGGTTCTTATCCTCAAATATTAAACAACTTTCTTATCAAATGCATATAAATAATTTATCATACATGATTCATCACATGGCCTCAAATTTGACAGATAATCTTCTCAATGTTTTGTAAAATCTTGTATTGAAATCATGCATTGAATCATTAGGATTATTTTTTATATTTTCAAACTCGATAAAAGAAACCTAGGGTTTGTTTTATCACCACACCGCATTCTAAAACATTCTTCATCTTTGTCCAGAGTCAATGGATTTATCTCGGAAGAGATTTATACCAGATCCTTGCATCTTCTTCTAGAATATGGATAAATAATTTAATGTATACATCCTTACACTCTATTTCAAATTCCTCCATCATATTGACAAAGAGCTTAAAATGTTGATCACCGGTGATTGCATTATTTCCCTAAAACTTAGGTAATCTATTTCTTACATCTTGTGGCACAACATTTGGATAGCCATCCATACCACTAAAACCGATGGGACCAAAAGTATTAACAATAAATGGAGGTCTCAGTGGAGGCTTTGAGTCATATTATTTGGAGGAGGTGATCTTAGAGGAGAAAGAAAATGATGAAGAGTGAGGGGTCTGTGTGGTACAGGGATGCAATTTTAAGAATGACTTCCCTCTAAAGGCTCTGTTTTTGAAAACTCTATTAGATTTGGAAAATTTAGGACATAATGAGATGTAAATCTTTCAAATACAAAAGAAGGACCCTCTCCAGATGGAGAATTCAATTCAACAAAGAGACTACTTGATTCAGAAGAACTTGAGGAAGTATTGCAATCTTCAATCACATGATGATCGGCCACGAATGGAGATCTCTTTTCTTGATGCTTGGTCTCCAAAAACCTTCCAAATTCTTCTTCCTTCTAAATTAGACTTTCCCAGCTCTTGAAACAACCTTCTACTAGGGTCCTTGGTGAAGAAAGATCTTCTTCCTTCCAGATTTGTAGATATCAGTTGACAAATCTTACTTTATATATTTTAAGACAATCGATATTTATAAAGAATTTAAATAGCACGTGAGTCACCACTAAGGACTTCCACCTTAGTTTGTTCAAATGCACTATGAAAGATCTATTAAATTTTTGTCAATATCATATTCATGCAAAGCTTACAACATTTTCTCTTCTTCTACCCAAATTTATCAATGATGATACAAAATTTAGTGTAATACCTATATAAGCTTGAAATATTGCACTTAGAACTCATAACTTTGAACAACTCCAAATCTGAACAAAGAATGATGTTTCAGCAAATGTATTAGCACACAACATGTGTAAGAAGTATTACCAAGGTCTTTATGTACTGTATTTGTAAAATACTTCAAAGATTCCCAAAGAACGGTGCCACGAGTATTATTTATGGGCTAAATGGGTATGAACCGGCAAATAGATATGAAAAAAAAAAATCTTCCTAATGCAACATGAATCGTGTCCCCGACAATGGTGCCACTAATGTTAGTATCGAAATTTGTTCTCCTTTTCAAGCCGAGTAGCAACAAGGATTGAACATGGATCTTAGAGACAAATAGATCATACTGTGTGTCATTTTTTAGCCGGGGATGAGATCTAACTGACCCTTTGTCACTCATATTTATGGAGAGATGGATAACACCTTCAAGAGGATTTGACTTGTCCTCACTACTTTAGGTCGTGCCTCTTTGACCAGGGTGAGAGGACCCTTAGTGTAACCTTTGTTTGATGAAGGATATGGAGATATCCTTCTTTTGGAAAAATTTTATGAAGAAAAATTTGGAAAATATGGTCAATACTCCATAATTTAACTCTTAAGAGTCATTACTTCTAAAAGATGGAGATACTTTCAACACAAGGCTAAGGTTATCAAGACATTAAGAAATCTTGATAATTCTACATATTTTAGTAAGTAGATTTTGTTCCTTTGTTGATATATAGGCAAACAGGGGTAGGTAGTCGTAATGGATTCATGATTTTTGAATGATTTTTGTGGGAGATGAAGTAGGATAAAATTGATTATACCCGATCTCCGAGAAACTTCATAACAATGGAAAACTCAACAACATAAATCTTTAGAATAGTTGAGTCGTTCCAACATTTTTAGAGTCTCTAACATTTTTTCACATAATATTTGAGACTCTAACATGAAGGCTCAAGTTAAAAGACTCAATTAAACATCAAAATCTCTGATCAATCACGCCTAAGGTACACCCAAAGACTTACAAGTAATCTTTATCAACAAATGAAAGTGAATTGATTTTAAATTTTTTATCTCATCAAAAGATGAAGGATCTTCTTGAAATGAAATTGCAAATACCACTAAACTGTCAAAGGGATGAGATCCTGTGTGATTTCACAAAAATCTAATGTAATATTGCAATAGGAACAAAAGAAACCATTTCAGACATTAAAACAAAAAAGACACAAATTGCTAGAGATCGACAAAAATTAATTTCAAAATTGCTTAGATTCATCAACAGGGAAAGCTTCAAGAAAAATATCAGTGCTCTTCAATGGCTATACATCTACAACCAACTTGACATGATGGAAAATATAACACAGAAGAAAATAACAAAGTTATCTCGGCTTGGTCTCTCAGAAGACTGCTTTCTCAAAATTTCTCTTAAGAATTCAACCCTTGACCTTTTGAAAGAGTATTCTCATTCCATTTATACATTTCACTCACTCAATTTTCCCCAAAAGATAAGAATATTCGAGGGAAATTTTCTTGTTACCAATTTGCCTCAGAAAGTGACATTTAACAAATTCAAATCTGACAACTGAAAGGTGGACGAATCAGAATCGATCACATTTCTTGGGCCCTCGACTAATGACTAGGATGCCATGCCCCAACTTTTGGGAGTCCTTATATTTATTCGATTCTGTCATTTGATAAATCCCCTTTTAATCATTTTCTCGGAGGCTCTGCACAATTGGATCCAACGGTAATCCTTTTTGCTCTCGAGGAAACACCCTTTTCATCTTTTATGCCTGCAACTTTCATCATTTCATTCTTTTCCATCTCTTTCCTCTATAATTCTGCCCCGCATCCATCTTCTCTGGTAATTCCCATTTTTGCAAGGGCCCGAGAAATTCCAACTTTAAAATATCGATCTTAAAAATCACGAAAAGAATAGATGAAATACACAACAACTATTGATTATGCCCCTTTTCTACTTTATATCATAGCGGTTAACATGTTTCCTTAGCGAAACCGAAAGGAGAATTATAGGGAAATTTTCCAAACAAGCTTAGGCCTTCCACGTGCCTAGGCCCACAAAAATGCCTTTTCACCTTTGAAAAGTCTCAAAGTGCAAAAATGAGCCATGGAAAGCCTCCTTGTGTCTTAATGGCACATTTTGAGACGGTCTGAAAAGTCTCACCGAAGAGAGTTGTTAAAAAATTTAAGGATCGAGTGGAATGCGCAATGTGTCTAAGGTCCACGACAACTTTCCTTGGTCATTGAAAAGTCCAAAAAGGCAGAGTGAGCGAAGCCTCCAAGTGTCATCATGGTGCTTCTTCAAAATAAAACTTAGGGGCCTAAAAGACCCAAACATGTGTTGTCCCTCCACATGTCCCGTGCCTTTCAAAATTGCTTTGGAAATTTTAAGTATAGAGTAGAGCCAGCGGAAGCCTCCATATGTCTCCTTGTTGCAATTTTTAAGGTGGGACCCTGAGGCTAATCCTCAAATGAGCGCTTGCCTTCCACGTGTCCATCATCCACCAAAACTATACTTGGTTGCATGAAAATTTGTCTATGTCCGGGAAAGGTAGTGGAAATCTCCACGTGTCTCCTCAGCATAACTCCAAGGCCAAACCAAAAGGTGAATTTTCAAATGAGCTTGCCCTCCACATGGACAAGCTTTGGGTTGAAGTGAGCCTTAGAGTTTTTAAATTTCCCGCCAAGACGCATCCAACCGTAAAGGTTCACATTTCCATTGATGCGAGAACTTAATTTGACTGGGAACAATACACCCGTCAAACCGTAAAATGTAGGAAAATCACCATTTGAGCCTAGAAATGAATCTTTCTTCAAGGAAAAAGAATTTGGAAATGTTATAAGGCTCAAATATGATCCTCTGAGCTATATCCAATCACGTTTCCATAGGTATTTGGGACAAAAATGATAGGTACAACAAAACGTGACTGTGGAAAATGGAAGGAAAGGAAAAACCCAAGTTTTACGCCTAAGTTACAGACTCTTTCACAATGAGTAAAGAGGAACAAAAACAAATTATGTATTTTCAAGTGATCCTCAACCAAGGAATAGACTGATCATGGAAACCAAATGGAGGATATATTTTTCATGCATCAATATGGGGAGATAGAAATCACGACAATTCCCGCAAACTAAAACATTTCAAGGAAAAACGGGGGTGAGACTAATTTTAGCACCAACACTCGACCGCTTAATTACCCATGTACAATTATGACACATAATACCATCCAATTTGACCCCACAACATAAAATAATCACCTCAATAAGACTCATACCATGACTAGGCATACTAAAACATGCTCCAGACACCATGAAAACTCACCAAACTTGACACAACCACTCAACCTTAAGATTTGACACTTGAAAAACATCATATGGGGACTCATACTAAATCATGACACCATTTTCCATTAATGGTGGTTTACATAAATTACATCAAAAATCCACAATGACCAATAATCTCCTCTCATGTGATGACAACCATCATTTAGAAACATTGATGAAAACCAACAATAAAAACACCTACATGATGTCAAAACTATGTTTCGACATCTCTCTCCCCATTTTCCATCTATGGAAAACGATGCACTAACTCCAAGGCATGAAAAATTACAACATAAGACAAAAACAATGTCAAACCGACTTACTTGAGCAAAAATATCCCCTTGGACTAAATTACCCCTCCTCCGACTCCGACAACAACAAATAAAGATCCATGGACCTATAGTTAACCTAAAAGGGATCACCCTCAGCTTACATCCTTCATTTTAGCCTTGAATATTACTTCAATACCACTTTCTAGGTCTATTCCATGCACAAGAACTTAAAATATGGGTTCAATGCTACTAAATACCTTTTAGGACATTTGTCCCTAAATATTTTCTTTAGTACACATTACGTGTAGCCAACTTCTTCATGACATATATACACACACCGTTATTAAAACATCAACCTATATCTTTCCTTGAACATGTAGCATTCTCCTTAAACTATGAATGCAAAAACAAGACTCATACTTTGCATACTTAAGATGAAAACTTATTTCGCACAAAATACACCTTCCGAAGAAACTTTACACTATTTTTTGACTTTTCTTCATGATATCATGCCTTTCCAATAAAAATTTTCAATGGTATATAATTTAGCTTCATATTTAGACTTCTTGGCTTCTAGGTATCATGCTTAAAATATTATAACGTATTCCCTTGACTTATTTGGCCTATACAAACTTGTATATCATTGTTGGAATTCTTCAAATATCATCGTAACTTAGTATCACACACCTTTTCTAATAATCATCTTGGATACTTCTTGTCATACTCTTTATTTTCCTCTCTAAATTATCTTTCTTAGTTATGATCGCCATCATTTCTTGTTTCCTTGATGACATTAGTTTTCTCTAAGAATGGTCATAACTTCTTTGGATGAAATCATACTTACATGGAATCAGATCATCACATCACAAATTGAGGGACACATACGGCCCTTCTTTTTAGTCACATCTAGGTATAAGAAATCTCAGAATCTTCAATATACCTTGATGATCTTAGAAAAATTCTCTTATTGACTTAGAATAATGAATCAATAAATTGATATTTAGTTTCATGATTTCTTTAAGTTCCATACCTTTATCCCTGGATCAATGGTCTTAAATGTCCTTTATTATGAAAATATACCATTATATGCCTATAGAATGATCCTAGAGATTTGTTAGCACCACCTATACCTTATGGAAATATAGCTTATTCATTACCATACTTGAGAGTGACTGAATCTACTCACCCTTCCTTAAAGTAATTTCTTATGGATATAACATTGTCACTTGCACTTGCTCGGATAACTAGACCTATGAGATCCTCGTGATACAACCTAAGCATACTTCATAACTAATTTAATAATCATATATTCTATCACATATTTTTTAGTCCACCTAGACATCTAGACCTATTGGATAGTATTGAATCATTCCCTCCTCCCGTATCTCGATCATCATTCATGGTCTTGATATAAGTAGCATATATTTTTTAAATTCTTCCAAAATTTTACACAAGTTATATACTTAAAGTTATTAGAAATTGTACAAATAATCTTAAGATGCATATGCTTGTGACTTTATTTCATTCACATCCGAGTCATCCTTGACGTTTCCTAAACTTGTGAGTAGTTATGTCAACTCCAAAATGACATTTTCATTTTAATTGATCTATGTCTCTATCAAACCTTTTCAAAGGTCATACATGTAGCATGTACTTTTTCTTTCAATGGTGTATGACAAACATAATTTGATACTTGAATCATGAGATCATACTCCACCATTTAATACAATATTCCTCTACCTCGTATCTTACATTAGACTTCTTGAACATAATGTAAGACATGTAGCTTTCTAAATTTTCATAAAAACTCAAATTCATCTCACCAATGTGTTCTTCTCAACATGTATGTATACCGGTAGAAACTTATCTCACTTGAAGATTCACAACTTATAAAATTATTTCTAATCCTAATAAGGACACTTCATTGAAGGTTTCCATGGAGTTTAAGATCTTGTATTTGAATTTAAGGACCCCAAGTTTTGGTCACTTCAAGCCATAATAGGTTTCATACTCAGCTCCGTAAGAATGACTTCTTCATAATTAGCTTTGAATAGATATTTAATGCTTCAAATTCCTTTTACTAGGTATGTGTCATCTTAGAGAGCCCTAAAATTTGACATAGAGTGCCTTTTTCACCCTAGTTGATCAAGGTGTCTCAATATGCATAATCTCTTCCTTTCAAACATGGCCTTTCCACTACTACAATACATACTCCTAGATATGATCTACATGCTCCATTTTATTTTACTTCAGAATCTCATTACTATCACACATAATTTTTTTATAAATAACCTCAAAAGATAACCTTCAGCTTTTACTTCTTCATGGTTGTACAATCACGTCAAGTTTTGACTATAGATTGTATTCCTTTCTCGATCACTTACCATACCAATTATCTTCTCCCGAGGTCAATCTATTTTCAATGTTACTCCTATGAAGAATTAAGAGTGTTCTTTGACATTCTTATGATAACCCTTACACAATCGACTGACATCGACAATATTTGTTGATACTTGTGCATACAAGACAACATTACCCTCTTGCAACATGATCTCAAGAAATCAAATATTCTAAGTACAAACAATAATATTTCAATCTTTTCATTCTAAACTTTAATTCATGAATGATACTTTTGGAAAGACCTTCAACATGACTCAATATACCTATTGACGTAGGAAAATTGTTCTTTCAAGCTTATCACGATTTTTGCATGAGCTCCATATCCTCTTTATCATAGCTTGTTTGTAAGAAAAGCTACATAACCCTTTATGCACTGAAAACACATACAACTAGTCATAATGACATACCATCCTCAAATATGATGTCGATGAAAAAATCTCTAAGTGCAATCTTGAATATTGTTTAAGGTACACCATGACATGTCATGACCTTATACGCATTAAGGATAACAACTTATACTTTTGGCACATTCCAAACCATAACACAAATCCATTTTGCATAATTTTTAAAATTTGAAACTTTTCCATATTTTTAAAGACTTATACAAGGCATTCATAATCGCTATTCATCTCTTGTTCCATAACTAAGAGAAAATACAATTATACCCTTCTTAGTTTTGAATAAGGTCTTTCAAACTCTTTAGAAATAACTATAGATAACAAATTGAATACCCTATTCTTCATGTCTATTTTGTACATATAGACACATATCTTGATCCTTTTTGAGGTTTCATGGATTTTTGAGACTCGGGATACTATCATGAGATCCTTACAAACACATTTAACAAACCATATACTATAAGACTCAGACTCGGACAAAAAAATCACCCCATTTACTTACACCTCATGATGCACACTAAAATCATATTTGGGACTGAATACTTGTTAATTTTTCATAGAGAAAATACTATACAAATATTCATAACTTATAAAACTTCTCGATGATTAATGATCATACTTAGACATGAGGAATATTTAAAATAATTACTCAAAACATTACACTCAAAAATCATACCAAGAACATGCACGCTTAATTAGACCACAATGATTATAAATGAGTATACCACTTTACACTTCATAATCATGGGAGAGACCAAGAGTTTTGACTAAAACATACACTTTTAACCATATTGATTGAAAACCCTTCGACAACCTTGACATGTAATGACATGTTTTGACAAACCATCCTTTGATCGCTTAACCGTATGAGACACATACATAAATCACTTAGACTTGAACTAATTTAAACCACAACATAGACCTATATACAACTCCTTGAATACAATGACATGACCATGATCACTTAAAGGAAACAACTAGACCTCAAACAAAGACTCAACATCATACTATATATATTTAATGAATCATGATTACACTAATTTACATACCGTACGCCTTTTGAGGTGTCCAATACACTGGCTCCAATTTTTCATATATTGTAGTATGGATATGTTGGTGATATTATTCAACCAATGTAAACCAACTTCCTTGGTCTGATTTGGATTTGTTGACCCTATTTTCAATCTTGATTCCACTAGCATCGCCCTGACAAGATTTATACTCTACATAGTAGATTGAGTATCAACTCTTTTGACATCAATTACTTCATCATTCTTGATCACTTATTATTTTTTAGCATCCTTCCTCTCTTTACCTACAATATTAAGTTCTTTGATTTGCTGAAAATACCTTTAGGATCAAATCTCTTGATGAAAATTATATTTATTTTGCATAGTCTTGTTATATGACATGATCTTTGACACTTGAAGAAAATAACATCTTTCTTTATTCTTGGATCAAGCACACTAAGATTTCATCCACAATCCTTATCTCTATACCCATACGAATAACATGAAAAACATTAACCTTAAAAGATGATTTCACTAATCCGAGGATAACTTATTTTGCAATCTCTAGCTCTATGACCATAAATCAGCTAACAAAACCAAAAGACTGAACAATCTCATACTTTCTCCTCTAAAGATCATATAACTTACCTATTTGGGTTTCAAGTATCTCTTTCAAGTTGTTAAAATTTATTCACAAGTACCTTCTCTCGATACCAATTATTGGAATCACAATGGACTAAGCGGGGTTGAATGTCTCTACAAATTCCTTATTTCATTTAACTTTATTTTTATTAATCAATCTCATTCATCTATTCACATACATTAAACCATATCATATTAAGTGTGCACAATACATTCATAGAGAAATAACACGTGCAAGAGATCTCATAGACACAAGATTTAAGTGGGAAAACCTCATGGGGAAGAAAACCCACTAAAACACAAACATTATATTACCATGTTTCAAACCTAGTTAGGTAAAAACCCCACATGAAGCACCAACCCCTAGTTTAGTAGATAACTAACCTATAAGGAGAACAAACCCCTAATTTAGTAGAGTAATCCCTTACAAGGAGCACTAACCCATGATTTAGTAGAGTATTACCCTTTACAAGGAACACTAACCCCTAATTTAGTGAAGCACCAACTACACGAGGAGGATACAACCCCATAAGATGACCAATAACTAACTCAAACACCACATAATGTTTTATCTCTTATACATTTTCTACCACAACTGATGGAGATCACATATTCAGCTCGAAAACCCTAGCTCATACCCTATGGCATCAAACTTGTTCTATCTTCTTCTTTCTCAAATTATCTTGGCTCTAAACATTTTCTCTCATGTGTTAAATAATTATTAAACCTATAATTATCTTCCTCAACTTTCAAATCATGAACAAATACCTGCAAATCAATCTCCTTTAGCTTGTACTTCTTCCCTCCAAGAGCACTTGTTCAAAAATGAACCCAAACATCACTTTTATATGGTTTTCTTTCTTCTAACCCAAAGGAGGTCATTCGTACACATTTTTTTGACTAATTTATCACCAAAAACATCCCATAACTTTATCATAAGATTCACAAGTGACCCATATAGTTTGGCCTAGCCAAAACACTTCATCCATGCACTAAAAATCCTAAAAACCTTGCATTGGAATGAAAAAAAACCCATTCCAAAACCATGTTTTTTCATGACCGAAAAATAACCATACATGATTAAAATAACTTTTAACATCCACAATGGTAAAAATTTACATGAACCAATAAATTTATTTCATTTAATGGGACCATTATTATTTATACTTCTCAAAACAACTGTTTCCTACACCCTTTCATGACCCTAAAAACATATTTATGCTACTAGAGCACTCCAAAACATCCAAAATATTTGATGTGAAAACTTTAAGAAAATTTAATAAAATTTATAACACTTACTAAACAGTTATAATTCATGAAACAATCACCTTCTCAAACCTCAACAACTTTTGTCTTCACCAAATCAACATGCCCAAAACATTGGTTTCAAAGATCGCCTAATTAACACCTTTCCATGAAAACTAAATACCTATAAATGGATTCATTAGATGATAAATGTATACATATTCACTATCCATATAATATAAAAACATAACCTAATGTATCTCATACTCCAACTAACTCACAACATCCAAGATCCTATTTTGTCTAGCATTGGTAAAAATCTTCTTGTCTCAGACATCGACCTACAAACCAGATCAAAACTCATCATCATAAAATAACCATTATATCACTCAGTAAATATATCTCGAATTATCATTCCAAGAAAACGTTAATAACCTCGTAACTCCTCATTTACCTTTGATTATTCATATTTTATGAAGACTACTTTTTTACCGCCTCAAAACAACCCTTTGACCAGTCCACCTATATAGGGTACAACTTACGGTGTTTTAAGTATAACCATTACATAAATAGTAATTTAGTAATTACCTCACTTGGACAAATTTTCCACAAACTAGAACTCTTCATAAACATGCATTATTAGGTGGGGCCCACATACTATCACATTATCCATCATACATTTATAGAAATATGGAAGAGTCATATACAACATCAAATCATCATTTTTAAAAATCAATCAAATCAAGCTCAAGTATACACACTTCTATGCAAGCTTCTCTTAGCTAGGTTTCAAACCACTTTAACTTCTTGGCGAACGTTCACAAAAACATGATGATAAAACCACCTCAATATTATTTTGAAACATTTATAATTGACCTAATAATCTACCCAAAATATTTCATATCCCCATGAAAATCACATATCTCATAATGAGCATCAAAAGGTCTAACCTTCCTTGGAAATCAAACTGAAACTTACTTAGTTTTGTAAAATGTGCATAGCTTCAAAAATATTCTTCAGAATGACATGAAACTTTTCATGAAGAATCACGAAATCATCCTCTACCTATTCGTAATCATCACATATCCCATATATGAATCAAAATATCCATCCACTACAACTTAACTATGTAAAACTTTATGTTTATCACTTTGCTTCCTAACGACCTCATCAAAGCATGGAATAACTAAATGCATACTTGAAACACACCATACATCCATTACATACCATAAAAATAATTCTATCATGCTTGAAAAAAACCAATTAGGTCCAAATCTCACATGTCTACCTCATTCTCGTATGAAACAGGGCTAGAAACAAGCCTAAATGAACATACTTGAACTATGAATGCACCATGATGACCACATAATGACCCATTTACACTCATGAAACATCATACCATCCATTTTGACCTCATAACATCAACTAATCACCTCAATAAGAATCATACCATGACTAGGAATACTGAAACATGCTCCAGTATACCATGAGAACTCACCAAACACTAGTCAGCACAACCACCCAACCTTAAGATTTTACACATGAGAGACATCATATTGGAATTCATACTACATCATAAAAACCTTAGCCATAAATTGGTGCTAACATAAATGAAAAAACAAACATATAATTCCCAACATGAAACTTGTTATTTTTAGAGTCTCAATCTTTGAGCACGTGATATTTTTAGAAAGTTGACTTACCGTGTCGGATTATGACGAAACCACCGTCACTTATAGGTAGTTTTTTCACAGGATATCCTACTCCAATTTTAACAATTTTCCATCTGTTAAATCTCTTGGAAATCAAAAAATTAAGTTTTAAGGATCTGTGTTTCAAAATTTATGTATTTAAGAAGCTAGGGAATTATAGGATATACAATTTTCATCTTTTGAAAAGTGTTTTAGAGAAGAAAATATGGAAAAATTTCATCAGAATTAGGTTTCTAGCTTTAGAGATATGAAAAAAACTTATTTTTGATATTTGTGTCTATTTTGGAAAGATTTGGTTAGTATATCTCGTATAAAATGGTGCTTTTCAAAGTGTGATAGTAGAAACAATGGAGGAATGGTAACCTATGTTGTCAGGTTAAAACTATGTTTTATTTCATTTTATAATTCACCTGCTAATCATGGGTCAAACCTAGGTTAAGTAGGAGTTCATGTGAGGTTAAAATAATGTTTTAACAATGTAATGGGGATATAAGTGAAAGCACAATAATAATATATTATATTCCTTTGAGATTGATTACACATATATAGGAAATATACTTCCTAAATAATAGGAAGTAGTTTATAACAACTCACAACTTACGTGAGTTGTTTCTAACATACTAACCAAATATAATTGTTATTGTTGTTTTATATAACAACTAATAACAATTTATTAACACATACTTATAACATAATAATTACTTCACGTAATTATTATTTACTAATGGAGCACTAATAATATTTCCTAACATTCCCCCCCTTAGTGCGAACATGGGGAAAACCTACCTTTGTACTTGCACCTGCTTTCATGATAAGTGATTTTCATAGGACAATCACAAACCCGATGGATGGTTTTACTCGGCTGACCACAAACCGATACTGGTGGTTTTCAAGTGGTTTACCACAAACCACATCATGATGTGCCAAGTACTATTTTATCCCTCATCAATATCACACTATAGGAAATAACATAGGAAACACATCTCACCAAACTGAACAATAAAACACATACTAGAAAGATTTCACATTTCCACCTCTAAGAATCGCAATGTTCTTAGTTGCAGCCACTGTCTTCGATCGCTGCCACTCGATCTCGAACAACATAGGAAACCGCCACTGCCACTGGAAGCTTCCTTGACTTTAGCCATTTTGTGCAGAATGGGAATGGAACATTGGTTATTATTCCCCCCCACAATGTGAAATTCCAAATAGGAAGATAGAAAAAGGAAAAATATATCGTGTTTTATCTCACTGCCGGATCTTGTTGTCTGGATCTTGTTGCACATGATCACCATTTCCAATGAACGTATTCACTGACCGATCATCTTCCAATGAAGTATGACAGTCAGAGGATCACTGCAGTTCTCTGTCATTCTATACAACCGGTTTCCAGTATACACAATACAAAATGCAACAGGAACACTGCAAAGAAACTCACAGCAAAACTAAAGCACACTGAATACCCACACTATATATATGCCACCACATCTCTTGTTATGCGGCCCCATCGTTGGTGATTGATGAGAGGTCACTGATTGACCTCCTTTCTCCGATGCCTCCGTCCTCCAGTAGATAGCTGCTAACTCACCAGATGTGACAATGAGACTCAATAAATGCTTTGACGCGATGTTGGATTATTTCACCGAAAATGCGTTTGTAAGGCAATTTTATTTATTTATTTATACAATTTTGATAATTTTCCTAATAATCACCTAAAGGACGATAAAAAATGACACAAATATGTTTTTTGACACTTTGACTTTAACTATTTTGAATTTTAACATATAATTTTTACAAAATGAAGATTAATACATAAAAACTAATAAGTAATTACTTTTAGAATAATGATGACACTATGACACAATTATGACCAAAATATGACTGACTCGATTCTATTTCCTAAGAACATGGACATATTATATTTCAATGGAGTAATGAGACTTAAAATAAATAAACATAATGAAAAAATGTTTACTCATATGACATTAATGAATCCCTATTGTAACATAATATATAATCACCTACTAATCATGCACACAACCTATTTTGACAATATTAAACATGAAAAACTTTAGACGCAGACCAAATAACTCTTAATTTAGAAAAAAAAAAAAAAAAGTAAAAAGTATGACACCTTTTATGTTGAAACCATGGGCCAACGGTGGTTTTGAGGTGAGCACCAACGGTAGCTTCACAACATTTTGAAAACTTGTCTCAATGTAACCTTGTGTGAAACATGCAAACCGATGCATGTATTTGGTGGATTCCACACCAGATGAGTGCAATATTGATGTAAAATTGATGTGTCTATGTCGCGTGTCAAACACCAAACTCAGTGCATGCAAATATATAGAGATTCAGTGATGAATCTAACCCAATGCAAACCAGATGACCGTAAACAACACATTGATCAATACAGATCTGAATGTGTAGATCAGATGCAGGTTGAATCCCCAGCTACAGAATACATTCAAATATTCATAGAAATGGCGTCTCATAGAACATAGAGATTGGGCGCTCAGCTTATCAGAATTTTAGATCGATCCACTTCATGTTTATTCCTCATGCACATCTGTCCCTGCATATATTTGAATGGTCTCAACCTGATATACGTGGCGCCATAGGAGGATCTCCTTGTATTGGTATGAAAGACCACGTGGAAGAATAAAAATTTATGCTAATCAGGTCTCCAAGGTTGTAGAACGAGATCTGTAGCATATGTAAAATGACCAGTGGGAGTCAGTCGTTGTTGATGTAAAGCCAAGATTATGCAATTATATCTCCTCCGAAATCTAATACAGAATGCAGCGAATCAAGCCATGAAGACTCAAGTAGGTAGAACAAAATATGATATATATATATATATATGTACCAACAGAAAATAATAAAATCACTGACTCCAAGATCTCTGACAACTTCCTTTACTTATCAGTTTATTTCTCCAAAACCTTACTCGTAGGATTCTACACACACCTATCTATTCTATAACTAAAAGAATTACTTCTCAGAGAATCTCATAACTCGGGGCAAGCATGGATTTGCATAATAGCCCCTTCACAGATTTAATAGATCATTGATCGCTCTGTTACCAAATGAAAGCACAATAATAATACATTATATTCCTTTGAGATTGATTACACATATATAGGAAATATACTTCCTAAATAATAGGAAGTAGTTTATAACAACTCACAACTTACGTGAGTTGTTTCTAACATACTAACCAAATATAATTGTTATTGTTGTTTTATATAACAACTAATAACAATTCATTAACACATACTTATAACATAATAATTACTTCATGTAATTATTATTTACTAATAGAGCACTAATAGTATTTCCTAACAATAAGGAATAGTGTGGGATCCAAATTACAGACTTGGATCAAGATTGATACAACAAGAAGCATAGGAGCAAGTTTGGATGAGATGAAGGGATTGAAAAACCACTTACAGAGCCATGAGTGGCCCCGTGGAAGTCCAGAGGATTCATCTTGAGCATGGGAGCATTTTCTTGTCCCTATTTTCCATTTGGAAAATGGGGATACAAAATATTTCCCATGGTGATGGAGTGAGGAATGACGAAGCAATGGAGAAAGCATGGATGAGAGGAAGGGTCTAAGGAAAAGGATTTCTCAGGATAAAGAGGTCATATGGAGGTCCATGAGATAAGGTTTGCACATCGGTGTATTTTATTTTCCCTCTAATCTCTCTGGATAATAACAACAATTGGGAAAAAAAAGTGTGCCCATGGTGATAGAGTAAGGGTGCAATTTTGTGTCCCTCATGTCCCCCTTGCACCATAGGTGCAAACGAGACACAGAGAGCATTTATGACACCAAGTTATCCAAAGAAGGCATATGGGAGGAGGATGAGGGTGAATTTTTTGTCCCTCATTTCCTCCATGTCCCCAATGGGACAATAAGGACATGAGGAGGTTAAAAGTGTACCTCTCTATAACTCGAAAGTATGATTTTACACTAGTTGGACAAAAATAGAATGAAAACATACTTCTTTCATCTTGGAGGATTAGGATGTTTTTCTAGGGTAAAATATAATATTATTTTGACTCAAAAACACATTCCACAATCAGTGGATTAATTTTAAGACCTTTAATTGACTAAAAATTCAAACTGTTCACTCCTTTCGTTCAAAATGTCAAAGGTTAACTGTATTGTTTGGAATGTCTCAAGAAAACTTCATATTTCAGATCAAAACGAATGTTTCCACCATGTATAGAATTATTAAATATTTAATTTACCTACTTTTTTCCTATTTAATCCTTACAAATATCCTGGAATGATTTGGGGAAGTTGAGATGCATCATGAAATTGCTCATTCATTGCACTTCAAAAACCCGTAATTGAGAAAAATTTCCCCAAATGGTAAAAATCCTAAATATTACTAAATTTATTCAAAACCCCTAAATTATCCCCAATACTACCTCTATATATTCTTCCGGGAATGCACACATATTTCATAGTGATCAAAAATGGCCTTTTTAGGATTCTACCAAGACTAGTATTCCTTATAACCTCATTAGATCATTTGATGAAACTTGTTACACTTCTTTTCAAACCGATACATTTTTCACTAGTGCATTTGGAAAAATTTATACACTAATATGATGATGGTAGATGTGGTAGGTTGGCCAAAGGAAAGATCTAGGAGGGTCGAAATTAAAAACATTACATTATGGCCTAGTTTTCACATGTTAGTTTTTTTTAATTTTTGGGCTAGTAAATTCACATGACGACATGTGGATAACCGTAAAAAAACTCAAGTACATTAATTTAAATTATTTATTTCAATTAGCCTTGGAATGAATGTAGGAAGAACCAACACAACAACAAGGGGTGCAAATGATGAACTTGATGTTGAGTTATTAATTTCCATCAAGCGAAGAGCCATGTTAACCACTAATCTTTAGATAGATGTATGTATTTTAAATGGATCTAAAGGATATATTCAAATAATAGTATATGATCTAAGGAGTTCCCACTAAATCCTCTAACATATGTTATGGTTTAATTCAATAGATACTTCATAATAACATTTAGAGATCAAACTCCTTATAAAATAACAATTACACCAATACAAAGAGGATGCACACACCAATTACCCCTATGGATGGCTTGGGGATAGAAAATAAACAAATCATAACATTTGACTATTTGAAAATCTACGTTTTTAAAATAGAGAATAAGCGAAGAACAAGTTTCACATTTGTGCTAATGTCTAATGTAAAGTTGTTGGAAGGACTATGAATGTGGATTTCGCCATTTACATACAATCACTTTGAAAAGATGAAACAGAGGAAAAATAATTTGGAAATGGAAATATGAGAAAGAGATACAAATTTCCTTATAAAATAAGTAATGACATCTATTTATTACGAGTTTCCATAATGTGAATTTGTCATGTTATGTTATGTACATGAAATATTTTCCTTATTATTAAATCATTGTTACATTTTCATATTATCTTATGTATATTTCCTATTTGGATAATTTTCAAACACTTATCTTGCTATCATTTAATGTCATTTATATTATGCGCTTTAATTTTCATGAAATATTTCATATTATACAAGTAAACTAAACCCGACATACCCACAAATTCTATAAGTATACCTATCTTAGACTAATATATGTAAAAGATGCCTACATGCATCATTCTTGAGGTACCTATTTCACTTATATCGTAATTATAATAGGGTGGCTAGAGAATGATACATATTATCTTCTCTTACATTGATTCATACAATATATGTATGTCACTATATTTATTTTACAAACTTTGAGGTGTGACAACGACAATAATTTAATAAAATGGGCCCATAAAGATACATAGTAAATTATACATAATTGTAAGGGCACAAATTTTCTAGAAACAATCCAACATGGATGTGATGAGATAAGAATGACCATCCTTTATGTGCATGGTTATTTATTTTATTTTGATATGAGTACAAAAATCGAGAATGGGGCATTAGGTTAATGACATGCACAATCTTGTATATGTACTTCAATCTCATATAACCATCAAGAGATATTCTCTCCATCATATGCAAGAAGTAGATTCATTTTAATCCCTTATGCAACTTTCTTTTAATATAATAAGTAATATCTAAAAACATTTTTTTTTATAATTCGATATATCCTATTTGTATACATGTTTAATTGAAGAATATACATTACAAAAGTATTTTGAAGATCCAATTGAAAAATAATTGTTTTATTTTTATCGTGGCTCCATAGTCTTTATTTATTTACATGCAATAAGTAGATACATCCATGCACATTCTATTTTTTTCATACCCTTTAAGCTTGGTATTCCATGAGATAACATATCTTTGAGGAATTTCCTTTAATTGTTCATAGATCTACAAAGAAAAATGAATCTTATACAAAGTGAGGGTATCTTCAAGACAAATGTATTAATTTAAAGAGTTGTATTCACATGGGTTGTGCATGTGTCGACATTTTTTTATGCATATCTACCATAACACTTCCAATTAATACATTTGAAAAAATTAAATTTCTCCATAATGCGTTGGTGGGTGTCATTAGTATAAATTCTTTAAAAAGGATCCTTGGAAAATTCATTGTATACATATCCTACAAACACGATAAGCCACAAGTCACATTGATTTAAGGTAGTTTGTCAATTTTTTCGCATGCATTGTGTATACCTCCAAATTTTACATACATGTCTACCAATGAACATACAAATTCATCTAAAAATATATATATCTTTCTATTATTATTTCATGGATTTATACACAACAAATCTCCCATTTTAGCACAACATGGGAAGCTAGTAACAATGGTTATGGAGTGCGGATTTAAACCTAATAAGTATATTTTTTGAAAGGTTTGAATACATAATAAACAAAACCATTTTTGTGTATCTTACAATCATTACGTTTTTTTATATAAATTATAATGGTTTATTTTAAAACTAAATAACAATATGAAATCAAGTTTTTATGAAACATTGTTATTCATAAAGTTACGTTGTGAAGCAAAATTATAAATATCTAACCATAAATCATTAAATGAAAACAACAAGTATCTAATCGATTGGTTCACCTTTTCTAGCATACTAACATATCTATCATTAAAATAAGGTACATAATGTCATAGGTGAAGTGTTAAATAAGGGATCTCACATCGAAAAACATTTCCAAAATAATTTAAAATTTACAACCCTTTTTGGAGTAATTTACAACTCATGTGCAACTTCTATACCAACACCCATTTAATTTCCACATAGTAGATTCAAAGATACATACTAAGTATTTGTTCCTCTGCCCTAGTGATTTAGACCCATATAATTAGTGATGAAGTATTGGTGTTTGAGAAGTAAGAAACTCATGTGAAATACTCATTGCATTTGATTTTTGTTCCTCATATTGTACCAAGTTTGTTTATGTGATTGGTGTTTCTAATTGGATGTTATTAATTACGTTGATAGGATTTTACACTCGTGGAACTCATTTACCTACAGTACATCAATCGATGGTATGGTTTTCAGCTATATATAGGGATGACCATTGAAGAAATCTTGGTCATTTAATAGGTATAAAATACTTTTATTTCTCCCCACTTAACCATCTATTTTAGCCGTTTGATGTAGATGTAATATGGTCATCCAGTCCTTCATTAATTCTAGTACGAGTGCATTCAGTGAAGGGATATTTTAGGTGGATTTTTTACATTTTTGTGGAAGAGGTAATCAATGCACATTCATTGTTGGTACCATCCACTTGAACTTTGTTATGCCTAGTTGAAATGCGGAGGGCGCAAGTAGCGTGCAAGAGATAAGACCCTTAAATTTTTACAAGTTTCTGCATTTTATCTTCTGAAAGGGGTTTATATGGGTGGAATATATGAAAACATGTCTTTTTGGAAACGATGAAATTTGAAAGAATCTTGAAAGAGTATCATGTATTCGATATTTTTCTTCATTTGCTTAAGGTTTTCAAATTGTTTTTGATGCTTATGACTACTGCATATGGATTTCCTACTCTATTTTGTGATCTATCACATTTTTTCTCCCATATAAAATGAAATATCAATCAAATAATTAAATCTCCTTGTATGAAAAGTGGGAGTTGATTTAGGATGATTAAATCCTAAAAATGCAAATGGGTCTATTTTGATTTTTTAGGTATTCCTTGTTGTTCCTAAGAAATAATGCAAGGGATTATAGGAATTTTATCATTCTAAAATATTTTCCACATTTATTTACGGTTTTTGGTGGAAAGGAAAGAAACAATTTAGGATTACAAATTTGTTATGGTCTTTTAACCAATTTTTCACTTGTTATTTTTCATAACTTTAAGATTTGATTTTTTTTTTTCATATGTTTAGTTTTATAGTTTTTTTGTTAGATTTTTTCAATTCCATGAATGAACATGAACTCCTTAACATGTTTTAGGAAAGTTTCTTTTTTATTTACTAAAATCCTATAATCGTCAATTTATAATGTGACTCTCTTTTTATATAGAGGTAAAATATTTCCAACTCTAAAAATACTAGTATGAGATTTAAATAATTAAATTATTAATAAGGTTAGATAATTCGAGACAAATACATCATTTTTAATTAAAATTTTAGTATTTGGAAATGTTTTAAAGTTAATTCCAAGATAAATAAACCTCAAAAATTAATTATAAGAAGAAGATTAGACACGATGTGCAGTAAACTACATCCTAATCCTCCTTCGTCATATAGGAAATTGATTAGTATATATATTCTTAGTTCAAAAAATGGGACTTTGGTTTTTAAAGACATCACATCTCTAATATGATCTATGGTGGATATAGAAATTTACTAAGATATAATTATTTTATATCCTCAATTAAGTTGAGCCTTCAAAGATATACATAAATTCATAAAAAAATTCTTAGGAATCATTTAAATTATACATATTCTAAGTTATTCATCCATTTAAAAATTGTGCACGTATAATATATTTTATAAATGAGATACAATATTGATATTTGATATGGATTGTGAAGTACATGTGTTCTTGAATGTAATAAAAAATATAGTGGTAGGAAAGATACTAAATTTTGACAAAATTAATGATATCATTTTTTATTGCTTCAAAGTGTACCATAAAATATAAAATAGGTAATTGCATGTGGTCATATATAAAGGTCGATGAATAAGGTCAGTAGGTAAGACGAAATAGGTAGTATTTATTATATTAGAGAAGTTCACGAAGAATAACGAGACATATAAAAATAAATGAATGCTAAAAAAGAATAAAATGTTAAAAAAATCTTTTTGAGAGGAAAAGACGATTTTAAGTTCACTTTTCTTTATATTTAGTTTAAAATCTATATGTATTATTTTTAATTAATTTATATGATAGATGGTTCATTGTGTAGTGCCCACACTTTTATAGCTCAAGTAGCTTTCTTGTTTTTCTTTGCTCATAGACATGTTTTTGACAAGAATCTTGGTTATATCTTGGACATTATATTTAGATATTTGACCTTATTAGATAGGATTGGACATTTAGGCGTATGGCACCAATTTAGCTTAATTTCTATATTGTCGCATTTTCTTGTTATGTCATGGATACTAATGGATATGATGCTGTGTTTGGAACATAATTATAATAATGGATAGTTGTTGCATGTGGAATTCTATGGTTATATGTCGCGTATCATTTTGTCTAACTTTTGGAATATTGAGTATAATTGTGCACGTTTTCGCATCTTGATTTTGAGTAGGATGCTAGTTTAGTTTAGAACACATTGATATCTTACTATGTCATTGAATTATATTGTATCGGATAGGTGCGGTTAATGTGTGCAATGAGTGTGCAGGTGACAGGTTTATAGGAGAACATGGGATTCAGGCCAGCTACTCAATCTTGCACAAGCAGCCCACGGGCTGAGTCCTAGCCATGTTCATTGTGTGAAGCCTTAGTATAGGAGATTATTATTTTGGGCACTATGAGTGACCCCAATTTATGTAATGTATTGTGCTTTGAATTATTAATTTTGTTTAGGGTTGCTAGTGAAGTTGTAAACTTGTTTTGGGAGTTAATAATTCCTCTTTCATTTAAATTGTTGATTTTGTTTAATGTGTCACTTAATCACAAGGGTTTAGGGTCACATGTGAGACCCTTGGGTGGTCCCCACACCCTCTACCCTTGTGCCAAAAATGCAAAACCCGAAATTGGGTTATTTTGGGCATTTTTGGGGACCCCTTTGTAGCTTGGGAGTTCCCCTAACACAAAAATGAGCCCTTGGACCCTACCTAATGGGTAGGGGGCTTATTTTCAAGGCTAAAGGGATTTTTCCCTCCCTTTTTACCTCTTGTTTAGTCACATCCATGTAAGGGATGTGGATTTGAGTGTTTATCAAAAGTTTCACTAGTTTTGTCTTGCTAACTTTTAAGGGAATTTGGGAGAAGAGGGCAAAAAGACAATTTTACCCTTTCTCTCTTTTGTTTTGGCATATTTGACCTTGATGAGAGAGAGGGGTGACACATGTCACTCCCTCATTTGTGAGGATGCTTACTTGCTCCTCTTCAAATTCCCATTCATGAGAAAAGAGAGGGACTTTTTTTGGAACTTCTTGCTTGGGATGCTTGGGGATTTTGGAGCTTGAGATTGGCTTGAGTCAAGTGTGGAGAAATTTGAAGTTGGAGAGATTTTTAGAGAGCTTTCCTTGAGGTAGGCTCTTATGTCTTTGTTGTGTTGTTTTCTTTTTTTGATGCTAGTTTGGGTGTTGAAAGTTGTTATTGTTGTATGTAGCTTTTAGTTGTTGTTTGTTTGTTTACTCCCTCCATCATATGGCATGATGGAGTTTTGGAGTGTGGGGGAAGAGAGAGGGAATTTTCCCTCTCAATCCTCAAGGCTTGATGGACAAGCCTTGTAGGGTCTTATTATTTTCCCCTCAAATGGTTGAGGTGGGGAAGTTGATTCATTTGGCTTGAATCTCCTTCCCCATTCTTGGTAAGGAAACCCCTTTGGGGTTTGAAAATCCTTCCAAGGAGGACTTGGAGAAAGGGGGAGGAATAAGGAGGGCTTTGATTGAATCAGGAGCAATAAGGAGGATATGGAGATGTGTATTTTGTGCAAATAATTTTGATGTATAATTTTGGAGAAATTTTCTCCTCTCTTCCCCATTTTTGAGGATGAACATGGGTTCTCCTCCTTGTAAATTTGGAGTCTTGTGTTGTTGTGAACTATTTTTGTGTGCTTGTATCATTGTTGGTTTACCCTCCATCTTGTGCAAGTTTTGGTAGTTATCCTCTTTCCCATGGGCTTGGGGGAGGCTAGCATGCATCCCAACCTTGGGATAGGCATGTGATGATGCCTATGGTTGGGTGGCAAACAAGCTCTTTTTCTCCTTGTATGGCTTTTGGGAAGACATGGAAGTTGGCCCTCAAGTTGGAGTGGGTGGCCTCTTGGGCTCTTATTGTTCTTTTCTCTCCTTATGAAAAACTATTGTTTTGTAACTCCCTTGGATATGGTTATGAGGATAGTTTCATCTCCTTGCTAATTCTCCATTTTGTAAATCTTGCATTCACATGTAAACTTGAGATATGGTGATTAAGATGAGAAATCTCTCTCCCAACTTGCAAGAAACTTGTATTAGAAAATTTTTGGTTGTTGTATATTTAGGAATATTTTTACAACACCCTTGTAGTCTAAGCTTGTGGAAGAGAAGTGTTGTTTAAAAAGTCTCATTGATTTGTAACTTATTGTATCTCCACATTTTTATTTAAAAAAAAAGAGACATATTACTTGTTGAGAAATCCTACATGTGTGTAAATCTGAAATGATCCTTTGCATTAAATATGAAATGAAAATCTACTTGGTTATGAGCTGTTGTTCTTGTTTAACTTTGGAAGAAACTATTTTATTTGTAAAATGCACATATCCATTTTGTATTAACATAGTTTTAGATATCTTTCTTTTTTTGTGCAAAGGAGATTTTACTTGAAAATGTGATAGTTGTCTTGATTTTTGTCATATGTATACATATATATATATATATATATATATATATATATATATATATGTATATATATATATATATATATATATGTATATATATATATATATATATATGTATATATATATATGTATGTATATGTATATATATATATATATATGTATATGTATATATATATATATGTATATGTATATATATATATATATGTATATGTATATATATATATATATGTATATGTATATATATATATATGTATATGTATATGTATATATATATATATATATATATATATATATATATATATATATATGTATATGTATATGTATATATATATATATATGTATACATATATATATATATATATATATATATATGTATATGTATACATATATATATATATATACATATATATGTATACATATACATATATATATATATATATATATATATATATGTATACATATACATATATATATATATATATGTATACATATACATATATATATATATATATATATATATATATATATATATGTATATGTATACATATATATATATATGTATATGTATACATATATATATATATGTATACATATATATATGTATACATATATATATATGTTTTGTATTATATAAATGTTGTTTTATATATACATTCACATATAGGAAACGTTACTACAGAATAAATATATATATTTATATATAATAGTATAATATATATATATATATATAATATACATATATGTATATAACATATTTTATACAAAACGAATTTAAGGGTAAGTGCACCAAGTTGGGGGACAATTAAGTGGACATCAAATCCTGAATTTTACATTAAAAATAGAAAAACATCAAATTTAGTCTTCCACAGTCTTGAACCAAAGTAAAAATATGTCATAAAAATGGTACCATTACGTAGGGGAGACTGTTAGCTTTGTATAAATACTGATTTTAAAGTGAATAGAATAGGATAAATATCATTTTATAATTTTTTACTAATAGTAGGTCTTTAAGACACTTTTTCTCGTGAATGTTTATGTCTAGGTTTAAGATCAGTAAATTTTGTTTCACTTATCGAATGTGATAAAACTTATACCTTTCCAACCATGGTGAAATTATATACATGTTCAAAAAATATATTTTATTTCAATATTTTTTGATGAAGTTATGGCAGGGAAAACGGAAAGTGCTCTATTTTCTTTATGTTTTCATACCACTTTCACGGAAAAAATCATAAAAAATAAAATATTATTCAAAAAAATAAAAAATAAAATCCATCCCAAGATAGATAGTGGCATCTAACTTCTCACCAAAGGATAAAAATATATATCAATTTTTGGTCATCCAAATCGTGGGCAAACGGACTATAATTTTATAGGCGTTTTAAAAAAAAAACCAAGTCATTGAATTTTGAGAGTTTAATATAGCTAATCTTGTCCATTTTTTTTTAAAAATAGTATTTTAGAAACTAGATTCCGGATGCTACGATTCATATTAATATAAGTTTTTCTAATTTTGAGTGTATGTATTGCTAATAATCCCTACAAGTTGATATTATGTTGTTATTTACAATATGACGTCCACTTATGACCCCCTTTTTGTCCCCCAACTTGCTGCACTTACCCTTAAAACAAATTTTATATAAAAAAATTAAAAATGGTGGGGGTTCGGCGCCACCATGCACCATCCACAGAGTTTGGGGGCGCTACCCCACAAACCCGCCGTCGCCGCGCAAAGACAGCTCCCGCCACCCGCCGCACCATTCCGCCACCACTCGACGCCGCCCCAACAAGACTCCAACCTCCCCGGGCCGACTATCCCGCCCTCCAGCCCGACTCCAACTCCTCTACCCTCGCGGCCACTGAGCACCACCGCCGCCTCTTCCCACTCCACTCGGCCTCTCTCCAGCAAGCCGCCCCTCCCTCCTTTGAAACCCTAGCCGCATCTCGCATGTGCAAGTATATGAATATAAATACAGAGGCATTGGGTTTTATTTGATATAAATTAACCACACAAAAAACATAATAGTAACCAATATATATAATCGAAGGTGGTCAATTCCCCTTTTAATACGAATTAACACAAATTCTAACAAAGAAGTTATTGCAAAATTACAATTTAATTACCTCGTTAAAAGCAATAGAGGAAAGGCTGGTTTTGGTTTAGTCATATCGATCGATGCCTTGTCATCGTATAACCGATCAGCTGCGGTTATAATCGGTACGATTAATATGATAACCGATATCGGTAGGGAAGCAAAGTGATTTAGGGGATTTTAATGAAGGTTGGCTATAAGGTGGCTATGGTGTTTATAAGGTCGATAAATGATTAGGGATAGGCAATGGGGTGACGGAGAAGACTCGAGAGTAATGGGGCTATTCTTGGGGCAATGTAGGGGTAGAGGAATGATAGTTAGATGTAGGGTGTTACTAGGGTAGTAGATCTAGGAGTAGACTTATAATTACCGTGATTCAAAAGTTCAAGAAATGTTATTAAAAGAACATACAAGACACTACTTACTAGTTCCGATGAAGATACAGGTCCAAGGACTGTGATGACAAAGGGCTGGCTCAGTGGGATGATCTCGCAATCAAAGATGAGCTATCTTCTCTCCCAATGCTTGGATGAGTGTCGTTGTGCTCTATTTACTCGATTCAGCCTTGGGCTCGATGTCCTTCTCTCGCAAACTCTTCTCTTTCTTCACTTGTCTCTCGCCCGCCAAGTGAATTTTCGGATCTTTTCAATGAATTCCGATCCCTTATTTTTGGTTCAAAGTCATTTACAGGAACCGATGGCAGTTACATAACCGACGGCGATCGAGTAGAACCGATGTCGAAGTCAAAGTTGGCTACTTTTAGTAAAATAGCCAACTTTCCCTCCTTTCTCTCCCGAGGGATTAGTTGTGGGCTTGGTCAAGTCATTATTAGGTTGGTTTTGGTGCGGGTGAGGAGTAATTAGTCATGGGTGTGGATGTAGACCAAGTTATAGGTCTTAATTAGGTTAGTTCGGGGTTAGGGCTAGGTCATGATGAGGTAAGGGTTTGGGGATGTGGATTTATTAAGTATAAAGTAATTAATAAATAATTGTGTAAGGTTTAGTTGGTGAGGCTAGGTTGCGAAATGAAATGCGGGGCACAGGTGGTGTTGTAAGACACAAATTTGGTGTCTACATTAGCCCCTTTTTGTCGTGTAGCTTGTCTTGTAAAGCTGCACTAACAATAATAAGAAGTGGTTAATCCCGTTAAGGGTATAGGTAATAGATGTACTGGAAAAGTGACAAAGTAGCGTGAGAATCTACAAGTGACTCTTCGCACCCGACCTCTCGAGGTCGCAGTGCAAGACATGGGGTAGAATATGCGTGGGATTTAGACAAACTAGTTAGCGGTCTAATGTCTTCGATACGCACTAGTGGAATTTGTGAATCTAAGGCAAAGAAAGCCCTTCTAACTGGATCGAAAGTGTGATAGATTGATCGGCAAGGATGACTGCTCGAAGGCTCTAATCAATATCGAGGTCCTGGCATGATTCGATCTATGGGTTGCAAGGAATACGTGGAAAATGACTCGGGATAGTTTCGTGGTATGTCTCCCGATAAGGTCATATAGTGGATGGTGAATACAATTGACTCTATCGACGATTCTCCGGCCTAGTCCGAATTCTCTAGCTTCGTTAAATTAGCCGCTATATCTAGTAAGGACAATTGTTCGATGATGATGGGTGGAAGTGGAGTGGATTTGAATACCAAGGTGCGTAGGCTTGTCTATATCCGATTGACTTGTGGACTCGTTTGGTCAGGATCTGTGGATCACAACCATAGATTCTTGGTTGTTGCGGTCCTGTTATGGTCATACGCAAAATCAAGTTCTAATCCCTAGTATCCAAAGAATCGTATGCTTTCTCGGCTTCTATTTTTAGGACCAATAACTCGGTAGGTGATTTTCTCGAGGAATATCTCACAAAGCGTTATGTAACTTGGATCCTTAAATCGGGTCTATGTCCTGAGAGTGTCTCCGCACTCCTTTGTGGGACCAAAGGATCACAACCAAAGGTTTGTTCTCTTTCAAACCCTTCTACAGTCATGTGAATGTTTGCCTAGGGTAATCTGTAGTTTGGTTGGTTTGACCAAAACGTGTGTGCTTGGTCGTCTTCTATGTTTAACCCTCTTAATTGAGAACTGATCAGTTGTAAATCTGTGGTTGTTCGGAATACTTGTATTCTGAGATTTTGGTCTATGTCAACTATTGCTGTGACGAGGTTTGGTTGAGGCACGATTGGCTCAAATATATATTCCCTGGGCTCCTGAGGTCCCGTGATTGTCATACGAAATGAAATGTAAATCTAACTGTAACTAAGTAAACTCTAACTACGTGGAATAAACCTAAAACATAAATAAGTTCTATTCTTCTAAGAAACCTTTCAAGAATATAATGAAAGCAAGCTATTTAAATGTATCTAGGAATAACAACTAAACAATAATTTAAAACAGACAAAATAACCGAGTGTAGTTATTTGCCTGTGTGATTTGTAGATTTATTCTAAATAAATAAAATAGCTCGCCTAGTCTATCGCAAGATTCTCGATCCTACCTCGTATGAAGTGAGGAGGAATCATAGTTTCTAAACTATCAATCCTCACTGCTTTTCTCTGGCAATATCGAGAATAGAATTTACTTAAATGAAGCAATTTATCTACTCTATTTGATATCATTCTAACTAGAACTTTCAAAGTTGAAACCGGATTCCGCAGAATAGTGGCGAATCCGTTGGTGTGTGTGATCTTGTCTCCTCAGTGCAGATCTCCTCGTTCTTTCGTGTTCACGTGGGTCCGTAAAAGCGTGTAACACGCATCGACAAGAGTAGATATTGGGACAAGGACAATTCTGAATGCGCACTCAAAATGCGAGTAGGAGAGGGATAGCACAAGAGTACAGAGCTTGGCTTATGCGATTCCTAAGCGGGATTTTACCGTGAGTCATGCAACATAAAGCAACCGAACCGAAACTATCCCTGTTTGAAGAGCAAAAACTACAACTTTAATGGCTTCCTAAGCTATTCATGCTCCAATGGATTGGATAAAACAACAACACTCAAGCGGTGTTTTTGCAGCATTTGCGTGGATATGTGGCTTACCAACAAATTGAACAATACTATCTAAACATGCAAGTGAAATAAAACAAGTACTCTAAGCAAAATTATAGCTAAATCTAATGCAAAGAGAGATTCAAAGACAAACTTCGCACTGGTGAAATAACGGCACTACTGATGCACAAGATGGATATGTGGCTTACCAACAACCGAACAATGCTAAATGAGCATGCAAGGAATTAAAACTACGGCTCTAAACATGGAGTAACAAATGATCGAACTATGAGAATCAGAGCATGAAATTGAATGAGGGGCAGACCATTTGCTTATGCACAAACCATGCATTTATAGGAATTCAATCACCCAAAAACCAAAACCAAATGGAACTCCTAAACAATAAACAAAGGAAAAACACTATTCCAGGGGACCAAAAACATAAATGCATGCTCAAGTCGGCAAAGAAAGCTGGTGAATCGTGATATTTCACGTGAGTCGCATCAAAAGAATGTTCTGGAAAACGCTGAGCTCAGACCGCCACTCGAAAGCAGGTGGCGGCAGTTACAGTGGAGACCGCCGCCCTAATCGGGGCGGCGGTTGGCTGAGATCGCGCCGGGCAGGCGGCGGCGGTTCACATCAAGATCAAAAGGCCAAGGAAAGAGGGAAAAAGGGGAAAACAAAGGGCACGGGGCTAGGCGGGGCATGTGGGATGTTAACGCATACTCCGAGAGCTTTTCCGATCCCGAACACCTTGCGAGAGACTGTATCATCATTGGGAACTTGTTACAATCGTGTCCAAGCGTCTGATACCTTACAATTTTGGTACGCATATAGTAATCCCCTCAAATCTATCATAGATTGAGGTGACGTGAAATCGTGGTTAGGGGTTGATAAAGAATGAATGATGATGAGATGATGGTAAGATGGGTGGTGTAAGTTCAAGGAAGCAAACGACGTTGAAATGCGATGAGTGTGATCGTGGTACACGATTTGAAGAGCAAACAAGCAATACATAGGCAAAGGTTGATAATTTATCCAAACAAGGTTGATATAATCCACGGTATCCAAGGCATAGGAAGTAGCTCCGGGGGATATAAATGGGTAAGGTACAGGAACGTTTTAGGCATGTTCGGCAGAACCAAATGGTTGGTTTGGTTGAGATAAACGTCACGGTCTCGAGCCAGGCAAAGTTGGTCGACCGATCAAGTCAAGTATCCTAAACATGCTAAAAACACGAACAGTGAGCTCGATTGAACAAAAAGATACATGATGGGTGGATAAAATCATAATTTGTAGGTCTTGGTCGAGGTGAGTGCGGCCTTGGGTCGGGAATTGGTGTGATCTTGGGTCGGGCCGATTGATTAGTGAGGGCCATGGGTCAGGCCTGATTGGTTGAGGGCGGCCTTGGGTCGGGCCTGATTGGGTGGTTGCGGCCTTGGGTCGGGCCGGATTGGTTGGTTGTGGCCTTGGGTCGGGCTGATTGGTTGGAGTGGCCTTGCGGCCTTTGATTAGTTGGCGGCCTTGGTGGGGCCTCGATTGGTTGGTTGCGGCCTTGGGTCGGGCCTGATTGGTTGGGTGCGGCCTTGGGTCGGGCCTGATTGGTTGGGTGTGGCCTTAGGTCAGGCCTGATTGAGGTCAAAATAAGGCTAGTCAGCAAAGCCAGGGGTAGGTGATGGGGGAAAAAGTGGAGATTGGTGGATAAGGGTGGGAGTTAGGTGAAGGAAGTAAATAACCGATATTGGTTATGTGTGACCGATATCGGTTAGAAGACCGATACCGGTATTCTAGGCGCAAACATAGCTTAGGGTATCGGTTATAGGTCAAAACCTATAAAAAGAAAAATATGGCTGTCATTGTCACTTTGTGAATTTGAGCACCCAAATTTAGCTGTCTGAGGTGGGAAGTGATTTTGTTGAGTTTGTGGGCTGAGGTGGCATTATTTGAGTGGAGGAGTGAGTGGTTGGTAGACCCCAGCGATCAGGAGGCAGAGTTTGATTGGTGGAGAACCCAGCTGAGGAGATTTGGGCCATGGCACAGCCAGGAGGAGCAGGAGGTGTTGGACCAGCTGGACCACCGCCACCTATCCCACCACGACGACGTGTAGTCATCGGTAGGCTCTGAGCTCTTACCTATGTGAATTTAATGAGTTTAACTTAGATGTGGGTTTTGGGTAGGAATCCTAATTTTAATAAAATAAGGAATGAATGGAGGTAATGTGTAAAATGGAGTGGGTAGGTAGGCTAGTTAGGCCAAAATGGTAGGGTGGGTAGGTTTTTAGGGTTTTCTTGTGGGTAAAAGGGGAGAAATAGAAAAAAATAGTTTTTGCGGGCCGTTTTGGGTTCGGCCCCGGAATGGGACAGTGACCGATGTCGGTCACTAGGCGACTGAGCATCGGTCACTGAATGTGTGTAGAAATTACTTTGTGGGTAGACCGGCGTCGGTCATATGTCGACCGGCATCGGTACGTAAAATGCGCTTGGGGGGGCCGATGGCGGTCGAGGTGTGCACCGTCTGCGCATAGGAGGAGTTGTGGTTTTTGTTTGTTGTTAGAGTTTCGTCTTGTTGTTTTGTGTTTTTGTTTGGGGGTGAAGGGGGAGGGGTAGAGGTGATAGGAAGGGTGATTGGGGTGGGGGGAAATGGGGTTGATGGGGGTTGGTTCGGGTAGGATAGATTAGGTGTTGGGTATGAAGTAGGAGGTGTTAAATTGGCGGGGGTATAGTTAGATGGCTAGAGTAGATCGGGGTGGTTGGTAGGGTGTGAGATAAGTAAAGGGGATATCGTAGATGTTATAGGGTAAGATAGGTGGGTGTAGATGTGTGTTGTAGAGTTAGGTTGTGGTTGGGTGGGTAAGTGGGTATAGAGAGTTAAGGTAGGTGTTATTGTAAAGGGTAGGCCTGATGAAGTGGGTTGTTTTTGCAGGCACGCCAGCAGCTCACGATGCGGGATCAGATGCCCCCTTTATTGAGACGGATGCGGCCACATGTGTCATGCATTGCGGTGGGCATCATGCGAGAGGTTGGACTCGGTAGAGTCCGGTGGTATAGGGGCTGTGGATAGGGACCCACGGCTGATGGTTGCCCTCATCGAGAGATGGGATCCGGTAACAATGTCTTCCATCTCCCTCTTTGGAGAGATGACGATTACTTTAGAGATGATGTGTATCGCATCCCAGACTCGCCGATCATAGGTGAGCGTAGTGTTCAGTGGATGCGGAGAGATTAATGCGATAGCATCCTACATGTATTCGGGGATGCAGCCCCATTGTTGACCTATCACAGCGTGAGCATTGCCTATGGTGACATGTATCGCGCACACCGACAGGAGACACGGCTTGCCGTGTTGATGATGATAGGTATCACCTGCTTCGCCCTCCCGGACTCAAAGGGAGGCCGCTTCCCATGGGATTTGATGGGAGTTTTGCACGAGATGGTAGAGGAGCATACATGTTATGCCTGGGCACCAGTGTATCTGGTGCAGCTATATAGAGAGTTGTGGGGTTATCGCCGTATGAGGCGATTTGGTATTTGCTCGACATTTTTGTTACACTGCTGGGCATACGAGCACATCATCTGTATATGACCAGTAGGGCTGCCCCAGCAGCCAGGGCCACAGATAGTATATAGATATGGATTTCAGAGGTGGTTGGGGGTCGTGGGCCAGCCACGAGCGGTGCTCGCAGGACGGGATGTGGCCTACTACCGTCATATGTTAGAGGGCTTGACCACCCTGGACATTATATGGAGGCCTACAGAGGCCATCGGCCCGAGGAGGAGCCGAACATAGATCGGCCTGGATCCAGTATAGTTTTGGATAGGCTGGACGGAGGCAGGAGTATGAGCGGATACCCCTAGAGAGGAATACGATGGCAAGTTGGGCTTGCGGCAGATGAGCCACCTCCCTTCCCACGTACCGGAGGATGATGTAGAGCCCCACCGCCGCACCTGGCTTGACCATTGATTGACCCAGGTAGCGAGAGAGACCGGTTGACGATCTGTGGATGATGTCGAGTGAGCGAGGGCCTTTTTGGTTTGGTGGTAGGGAGAGAAAGCATTTAGGAAGCACAGCCCTGCCCGATTTGGCGGCTATTATAGCGAGAGAGGACCGCTCTTAGGATAGAGTGCGGTTATTACGAGGTAGCTTAACTGCTGCACTGAGCAATTGAGAAGTGCTACGAGGCGATTAGCGAGCAGCACGAGCTCGAGGAGCAGGCCGAGGCACCTGACCCGCAGCCACGAGCACGCACACGAGCACACGCAAAGCAGTGCAGTGCAGCACGCCACGAGCACGGAGTGTACCGGCGGGGCAGGGGGCCCGCTATTAGGAGTCGGGGACCAGCCCCAGCAGCCATGGTGGCACGAGCCCGCTATATGGAGGTGAGAGCGGAGGCCCGGTATTATCAGGACGTCCTCGATGGTGTGCAGGGCTGACTATCAGCCATATGCGGCTCACTGAGCAGAGACATCCGGAGGCGAGAGATCCCAGGGGGGCGCAGCCACGGTAGTGGAGTGCATTACGAGGAGGGAGGCGAGCGAAGCACGGGGACCAGCAGGGAGACAGGCCGAGGTGGTGGAGAGAGCTGAGACATCCTGGGAGCGGAGATGGGTTTTTGATATTGGATATAGACACCGGTCTGTGAACCGGGTATGTATATAGAGGCCTGCGTGCCCACATATGATTTATTTATTCATTTTTGTTGTATATACCGGCCTGCGAGCCGAGTACATGTTGTATAGTTGATACGGCCTACGAGTGAGTATATTTTTGACATGAGAGACCGGCTGCATGAGCCGAGTGAGATTTTGACGAGGATAGCGGCTGCGTGCCGGCTTTGTATTATTTTGAGATCACAGAGGCCCCATGCTAGGGCAAGTTGTATATTTTGACATTGATATATATAGATGATGATTTTGATCCACATGGTGTGTATAAAAATGTCTTATGTGTTTTGTCGATGGTTTTGAAATTTAATGTATATAGATGATGAGTTTGATCCACATGGTGTGTATAATGATGGGTTTGATGTATATATTAAAATGTCGCATGTATTTTGGATGGTTTTGAAATTTAATGTAGATAGATGATGTTGATGAAATTGTGATGATATGTATATGTGTTGATGGGATTTTGATGACAAATATTGATAATGATGTCGTTATGCGGGGAAAAAAAAGCGGGCGCCACCAAAAATTTGCAAAAAATGAAGAAAAGGCCTAGGTTTAAGCAAAGGAGACATATGACCGATATCGGTTAGCTAACCGATGCGGTAGATATATGACCGATACGGTTAGGTACCGATATATCGGTTATGCTAAAACAAGCTTTTCTAAAAATAGAAAAGCTTGGGAGACAACTTAAGTTCTTATTTTTAGAGGCATGCAATAAGTTAAATACGAGAATGCGTTGTTTGATGGTGATACTGAGGTAATTGCATGGGAGAATTGAGTGATAAGGAAGAAAGAGATAGGTAAAGTGATTGTGGGCTGAGATTAAGAAGGCAGAAAGGAAAGTTATATTGAAGAGGGTGGTGAACATGGCTGAACAAGGAGAAGCATCCAGTGAGAGAGAGGCGAGAGGAAGCAGGTTCCACCTCAAGCTGCTGCGTCCCAAGAGGTAAACTGTTTGGTTGTAATTTAATTCTTGCATGTTTTATGAATAGGATGAGAGAAGGTAAGTGGATAGAGATGAGAAAGAAAAGGTGATAGGTAAGGGTTTGGGATGGGGTGAGTGTTATGGGGTAGGTAAGCAGGGGTTTTGCGTATGTTTGTAGGTGCGAGAGAGGAGTAAGCGAGTAAAATAATTATCGTAGGGGATGTTTTTAAGCGAGGTTGTATAAGATTGTGAGTGACCGGTATCGTTTAGAGATAACCGGTATCGGTTAGGCAACCGGTATCAGTTATCTATAACCGATATCGGTTACTGTATGAAATTCCAGAATGTGAGAAAAAACACTTGGGGATTTGATTTATTGAATGGTTTGTTTGTTGATTTGATGTATGCGAGCGAGGCGGGGTTGAGGATGAATGATAGTGTGCGAGCTTTGTTGTCACGAGTCGAGCGGATGTAACACCGGCTGAATGGGCATTGATAAACCGTGTGGGGTTAAGTGGAATCGCTATTATTCACGAATCGCACTGCAATCATGCTATGTTGCGAGGCGCGTTGATTGAGAGGTGGAATCGGAAAAGAATACCTTCTATCGCCAGCGGGGAGATGCGGTGGCGTTGGAAGATGTGTTTAGAATTTTGAGGCTCCCAATTACAGGAAGACCAGTGTATCGAGGCGGGGCCTAGTGCGGCGCGGGAGCGATAACAACAGTATTTGGTCAGCTGCACGAGATTTGACACAACGAGGTTTGACATTCACTTATGGTATAATGTATACGGCACACCACGAGGAAACAAGGTTGGCAGTGGTATTAATGATAGCGGTGGGGTATTATGCATTACCGAGGGTGGATGGGGGAAGATTTCCAAAAGCATTGATGTGTATTATTTGGGAAATGATAGAAAGGAGCGTGACTTTCGCATGGGCACCGCATATCTGGCGGAGCTATACAGGGGTTTATGGGCCTGCGGTGAAATCACGGGACGACACTTTAGATTGTGCATACTTATTACATTGTTGGGCCTATGAGCACATTGTGTGTGTGCGACCAATAGCCGACCAATCTAGGAAAAGAGAGACAGGAGTGCGAGAGGTTGGGATTCAGACGATGGGTCCAGACAGAACAAGAGGCGAGATCCCAGGCCGTGATAGATGACATCGAGTATTATAGGCAGGTATGGGAGATGGTGACGATTGCGGATATCCGTTGGAGGCCTTACGGGAACTATATGGTGACAGAGAACATAGCAGAGGATTTGAGGGGTGTAGAGTGATTAAGGTGGATCGCGGGGCACAGGCCAGGTGAGTACGAGAGGATTCCTCTAGATCGCGTGCGGTGACAATTTGGATTTGTTCAGGATATACCCATGGCTTATAGACCATACATGAGGATCGACGCCGAGGCATCATTCTCACCTCCCGGCCGACACCTCAGAAGGACCGAGAAGAGATAGCGGCCGATCGCGAGGGTAATGGATGCGGGAGAGCGACAGAGGCTTATAGATTATGGTGGGTAGTAGAGCTGCGAGGTTCACGTGAGAGGGCGATCATCGACATAGTTGTGATTACGGTGGAGAGAGATCACTGCTGCGGGGTTTAGTTCACCGGCTTCAAATGCGGGTGAATGAGACAACGGGATTGTTAGCGGTTTGCGAGTCATGAGTGGAAGACTAGAGGCGAGATTCCTCCACGAGAGGCGTATTCATATGTTACGAGGAGATGTTGCGAAAGATCGGTGGGAGGAACCAATAGTAGTGGCACCTTTGAGGATGGAGAGGCCGGTGAGCGGCGGCGTCGGCGATCACGATCATCACAGTTCGGGATGAGGCGCGAGGGTCTAAGTGAATTTCATAGAGGTATAAGAATAAATAAGGATGTTGACCTGTGCGTCGATGATAGAGAAGATGTATTTGTTTAACATCTAAATAAAACTGAATATGTATGTTGATTTGAGTTATGATAATAATAAGAATGGTTGTGTTTTGAATGTTTTGTTTTGAAAAAGGATAAAGATGAATGTGATCAAATAGAAATACACAAAAAGATTTATATTTACCACACATGATAGGTTATGGTAGGGGATGGTCGAGCTAACCTTGGGAGACCCCATGTCTCCTAAGTGCTGCCTACATAGCCCATTGCACAAAGCAAGGAGGGGCCTCAGACCGATGTAGTTCTCCCTTAGGACCAGGGAGAGGTGAATTCAGGTAATTTGGTTGTGGTTAGACAATTTGTTGGTTGGTAAAAATATTGATATTGGTAGGGTAATGTTGTTGGTGTTGGTAAGGAATTGGCGATGTTGGTGTAGGTATAGGTGAAGTGAAAGTTAGCTTACCCAAGTAGTAGGGAACCGTGTCCTGATTAAGGTCAACACATAATCCTAAATTTGAGTAAAAGAGGAAAAAGTGTCCCGTAGTTGAGAAGAGCTAAACAAACCACATATTAACGTAGGATGAGCTTGAATCCCTAGGTGCCTTGCATAGGCGAGAAGTCGATAGGTGAAAAGAGTTGTATAATCACAATATATCGGATATACGTCACGTCCCTTGAGTTTTGTTGCTTTGATGAATGGTGAGGTGAGGTGGTTGATATAGTTGGGGTGCAGAGAACTTGTTATAAGGTGATTATTATGCGAAAGAGAACCAAACCTAAATAGACAAGTCCATGACTCAAAAGTGCTTTGGAATACTTTTGCTTTTTAATTTTTGGATATAGACTGATCGATGCGGGAAGTCTACATGGGATATGTATTTTGTTGTTCTTGAGGTCTTCATGAAGCTGATCAATGCGAGAAGCTTCTGATAAAGGCTGACTTTGTATAGCTGTCCTTGAGGAGCGATCTATTTATAGTAGTGAATGTGGTTTTTGTGTATAGTTGTCCTTCGGGGGAGCAGTCTATTTATAATAGTAGAAGTGGCTTTGCACATAGCTGTCCTTCGAGGGAGCAGTCTATGTATAACTTAGAGGTCTAGATGTCCGTTTGGCATGAAGCATCTAGTTTTGTAGGAAGTTTGACTCAAGAATATCCCATAAGCGTATAATTGAGAACGTGTTATTTTGATACTTTTAAGTCATGGACTAGACTAAAAAGGGGAAGGCATCTTTAAGAGGAGGTGATGACCAAACCATGTGAGCTTGATTCTATTTTGAGATGCATGAAACAAAGTGTATGAGGTGGTAAATGAGCTCAAGGGACGAGCGCAAGGTAGATAAGAAGTGATATAACACTAAATTCAACAGTAGAATGGTTGAAGATGCAAGGCATTAAGGGGTTCAGGCTCAGGTTTACCATTAAGTGAAGCTAAACGATAAGTGCCTGATCCATAAGTGTGAGTGATAATGTAAGGCCCAATCCAATTTGGAGCAAATTTGCCACGTTTGCTCTTTTCTAGTTTGGTTACATGTTGATTCTCTTTGAGGACAAGATCACCAACCTTAAAGGTACGCTCATGAAGTCGCTTATCATAAGCACGCTTGATGCGCTTTTGATAGATTTGAAGGTGGTCAAGAATTTGTAAAGGCGACGCTCGTCAAGAAGCTCAATTGGGCTAACCGCTCTTGGCGGAAATCATCATTGGTGAGAATATCTGAAGAGATATTCTTAGGGAGGGTATTTGTATTTCGAGAGGCAAGCGAGCCTCGGTACCATATACCGAAAAGAAAATGGGGTGGCATTAGTGGAGAGTACGAATCTTTGAGTACGATAAGCCCAAAGGGCAAAGGGGATGTGATCGGGCCAATTTTTTCCGAGAATCGTTAATGACTTTCATGAGAATTTTGGTGGGGTTTTGTTAGAAGATTCGGCTTGACCATTTGCTTGTGGATAGTAAGGTGATGAGAAGCTAAGTTTGATACCAAAGTTGTCACAAAGGTCTTGTAGCAACTTATTTTTGAAAGATTTTCCATTATCATTATCGGGTGATGAGGAACACCAAAGCATGCAGATAATGTGATGGTTGATGAACTCTACAATTTTTTCTTTTTTGGTTGAAATGAGTGGAATGGCCTCCACCCATTTAGTGTAATATTCGGTTCTTTGTGATTATCCAATGGTGACGTTGCGAAGAGAGGCGGGTGAATCTCACGATAAGGTCTAAACCCCATTGTGAGAAAGGCCAAAGATCTCGTGCGACTGTAGCGGATGGCTAGGAGTATGTTGAAGGTTGGCATGTTGTTGACACATAACACAACGCTTAACATATTATAGTAGCGATCGTTATTAAAGTAGGCCAATAATAGCCTAGGTGAAGGATCCGTTTGGCCATGGCAAGGCCACTAAAATGTCCACCACAAATACCATCATGGACTTGTTGGATGGTATAGGTAACCTCGCGCCGGTTAGACATCGAAGGAGGATGCCATCAAAGCCACGTTTATAGAGAGTCCCCCATGATGACATAATGAGAAACACTTTTAAGAAAAGCACGTTTTGCCATTACTAGTAAGGTCGGGTGGGAGAGAAGCAGAGGTTGTAAGGTAGTCGTGAAATTGGTGATACAGGTATCTGTGAATTAGAGACACATTATTTATCATACAAACATCAATTTGAGTAAGATGGGGCAAAGAGTTGTTGGACCAAGACAAATATGTCGAGTCGAGTTGGTGAGGTAGGAATTTGTGAGGCTAAGCAAGCCATAGTATCACAAATTTATTAGTTGAGCGGGAATGGTTTGGATAGAATAATGAGTAAATAAGGTCAAAAGTGAATCCACGTAATGTTTGTACTTTTGAAGTTCCTCATTTTTACATTGGTAGATGCCCATAACTTGATTGACTACCAATTGAGAGTCACCGAAAATGTTAATAGATTTTACACCTAAGTGTAATGCAACCTAGAGACCCAAAACAAGGGCCTCGTATTCCATTTGTATTATTAGTGCAGGGGAAATCAAGCCAGAATGAAAGAGGCATAGGTTCAGCATCCAGAGGAATGAGAACAACGCCGGCCCCTCCGCCCATGCTTGGCATTTGGATCCATCGAAGAAGAGGGTCATTGGATACGACTCCTCACTGAGTGAAAGAGTGGCAATGAGTTCGTCGGGGAAAGTAAAATTAGTAAATTGTTCCCGAGGTAAAGGGCTTCGCGAGTTGGTCTGCGATAGTTTGTCCTTTGATTGATTTTAATGGTGTACAAATTCAAGGTCGAGGTCGGCGAAAGGAGCATAAGCCATCGGGTGATGCGTTGGTTTAGATGAGGTTTGGTGTACATATAATGGATGGGGTCCGCGTTGGTGATGACAAAAGTTTTGTGATTCAGGAGGTAGTGTCGGAGTTTGGTGGCCACGAATGATAGGGCTAGGCACAACTTTTCTACATGTGTATACCTAGTCTCGTAATCCACAGAGAGTATGGCTTATGTAATAAGCGGCTTGTTCTCGATGCTCGGAGTCACGATGTGTGAGCATGGCTCCTGACATGGTCGGTGGCAGAAAGGTAAAGGTAGAAAGGGCGATCGTCGATCTTGAGGTGGGATAAGCACGGGTGGCTGCAAGAGATAGGCTTTAAGAGCCTCAAAGGCACAGTGGCACTCTTCGCTCCATTGAAAGACAATGTCCTTTTAAGGAGATGATGGAAAGGTTGACATCGATCGAGAGTTGTGAGATGAAACGCCGGATAGATTGGAGTTTTCCTGTAAACTACGTAATTGTTTGAGGTTAGTAGGTGGGGGCATTTCTAGGATAGCTTTGACTTTAGCTGGATCGACCTCGATGCCACGCAAAGAGACAATAAAACCAAGGAGTTTTCTGAAAGGACACAAAGACACATTTCTTTGGTTGAAGGCGAACACAATATTGTAGCAGGTGATCGAAAATAATGGTTAAAACATCGAGATGTTCAACTGCGATGTTTAGATTTGCCAAGAAGATCATCGACATAATCCTCGAGGATAGTGTGCATAATGTCATGAAAAATGTAAGTCATAGCCAGCGATAGGTCACACCAGCATTCTTAAGGCCGAGCGGCATGACACGATAGCGAGAAGGTTCCCGAGGAGTTATGAAGGTGGTTTTATGTTGATCGGTGGGGGCTACCAAAATTTGATTGTATCGAGAAGCCATCCATGAGAGAAAGCATCTCATGGCCGCGGATGAGATCAACAAGTTGATCAATACTTGGGGGGAAGTCATCCTTTGGGAAAGTGAGGTTAAGGTCGGAAATCCGTACATATCGAAGTCCCCGTTGCTTTAGTAATGTAGTACGATGTTAGAAATCCATTGAGGATAGTCGATAGGTAAGATGAAGGAAATAGAAAGGAGTCATTGAAGCTCTTCTTTGACGAGAGAGGGCAATGCGTGGATGCATTTTCTCGGTTTGTTTAAGCTGGTTTGGAATCGGGTTTTGGGTAATGTTTATGGACGCAATGTCGGGATCAATTCTGGCATGTCGGCGTAGGACAAGCAAAAGCTTGGTTGCGGGCACGGAGGAAGGTAGTGAAGGCGTTTGTTACGATGCGTTAAGAGATTGTCGATCTTCACAATGTGAGGATCATCCTCTGTGTGGATGTTGATTTCTATAGTCGACTCATTCAACATGGTTTGAGTTTCAGATGGTAAGCGCGTTGAATATAAGAGTCGTCCGCACCAAGGTAAGTGAGGATGGAGTCGTCATCTTGGCACTCAACAACATTAATTGAAGGTGAGTCCTCTTGATCATGTCGGATAGAAGGGAAGAGAAGATGGGTCTTCATTATCGCGTTGATAAGTGAGAGGACCCAGGAAGATAGCGTTTATGAAAAAAAAAAAAAAAAAAGTTAGGAGGGATAGATTCAGGGTCTATCGACTCTGTGGGTGACGATGGCAAAATGGGTGATGATGGTTCGGAAGGGGTGACTTCGTCGTCTTCCTGGATACAACGGATATGTGGTGTTTTCGGTGTAGGTGGTTCAGAGAATCCAAGACCACGACGATCTTTGTGTTTGCGTGTAGTCTGGGAATGATCGTATGTCGGCCTTGTTTCATAAAGACCGAAACCGAAGCCCTTCAAACGCAGCGCGTCGGGAAGGTGAGGCGAAAAAGCGGCGATTAGTTAGATATTGAAAATCAGATTGGAAGGGAACCACACCAAGGGGAGGTTCAGGGGTGACAGAGGATGTATCGACACCCCCATACGTTAGGTTGGTGCGGCAATTAGGTGGTCCATAGGAGATTACTTCCCCCACATGACGGTCGTAGGTAGGATGCGCATGTAACTGTCCGTACTCCTGTGGGGTATGGAAAGTGCTAACGTTATATAGGTGATACTCCCCCAGCGTAAGGCGTTGAAAAACATCTACTAAGGGATCTGAGGTTGGGATGTTGTCCGCGGGAAAGGAAGTGGTATTTGTGGCGGCGGTTTCATTGGTTGAAGGTGTAGGTGCGATTGAGATGGATGGTTGAGGTGTGGTTGAAGTAGATGGTTGGGTTGGATGAATGGGTGTCTTGGTAGTACAAGCACATCATTAGGGTGATATAACATATTACGAGGTTTTGAAGGGGGCGTCGGCTTTACGGTGTAGGACTTCCCCTCATACTCGAATTTTATGCATCTATGTAAGGTGGAGGAACGCATCCCATGCCGGATCGAGGCGGACCTAACAACATGTTGTATTGGAATTCTCCCTCAAGGACATAGAAGAGTTCGGGTAAAGTACGTGGCCCTACACGAATGTTAAGGATCACGGTGCCTAAGGTAGAAGTAATAGCATCATTGAATGAAGCAACATGGTGGGGTTGGCACACATGCGGCTAGAAGGGATATTCATTTGTTGGAAGGCTTTGGAAGAGATGATGTTTAGCTAGCACCCCCGTCAATCATAACACGGCGTACTCGGATGTCCCGGACGTAAGTTTGAGATGAAAAAGCGGGAGTCGGGATCTTACGCACCAAAGTCAACAATTTCATCTTCGGAGAAAGCTAAAGCGGCGGTTTCTTGTATACGAGGACGGAAGTGGTAGATATTGTTTGGTGAGAGAAGCAACGTGGTTGGGTGTTAAGATGGAGAGTAGCGGGCAAGGTTTCATTAGGTAAGACCTCTATCCCTTGAAGGATTTCAACGAGAGCTTGGCGATGAGATTCAGAGGTTTGAATGAGATTATACAGTGTCATTTTTATAGGTGATTGGTGAAGTTGTTTGATCATGGTTCGGTGGGCAACTCCATCAGAGACGGGGTAGGTAGGTCCACGAATAACCACTTTAGGTGGTGGTGCGATCGGGATGGTGGACGGAGAAAGAGAGGCTGCAGGTGTGCTTTCTTTAGCTTTCCCATTGTTTTTTTGCCCTCGAGTAGCAACACTAATCATGTTGATCTCGTGAACATGAGAGGAGGAAGACGGTAGGGATAAGTCATTGTCTTCGAGAGGTGGGGTTGTAATAATGATAGATCTTGGTGAGGCGGGGACAGGTGGTATAGGAGAGGGGATTGAAGCTAAAGGTTTCTCCCTTCGTAAGTTGTCTTTCTTAACCTTTCTATCTGAGAGAGGTGACTGACAAAGTATGGCTCTCAAAGCTTTGCATCCCTCTACATCATGTCCTGGTGTGCGGTGGTAAGCGCAGATTTTAGACTCATCATAACCTATAGGTTGAGGTTTAGATGGATCATAGGGTCTAAGTGGGGGTAGGGAAATGGTCGCATTCTCCACCAACATATCAAGGATCTTGGCGTAAGATCCTTTGAGTGGGTCAAAGTCAGAGGAAGATGAGGCTATTGATTGGGTGGGTTTTGGTAATGTTTGGGTATGGTTGGTTAAATGCGGGTGGTGGTTTAGACAAGGGTTTTGATAATTGGATTTAACTAAACGTGGCTTCTTGGCGTAGAAGTTATGTTTATTTGGTTAGATGATGAGGCCCGAGATGCGTGGTGGCGAGGAAACAACCACGGAGAAAGAGGAGTGATGACAAACAAATCCTTTGATGATGGAGTTTGTTTAGGGTTGATAGGTGGACAGGATACTTGGGGTGACGGTGTTGATACACCCATGGATCTTTGTATGGGTGTAGAAGATGCAGGTCGTTTTAAAGAAAACGGGAGGTATGATGTATTGAGGCAAGGTGGAGGGGTGAGGTCCTAATATAGAAGGTAGGTGTGATGGCGAGGGTTTTAGTTGTGACAGAGGCATAGATTGGACTTGGGTTTTAGGGGATTGGGTTTGTCTCTTAGGTGGATGGACGGCTTTATTTTTGGATAAATCTAACCATTTAGGTGGGTGTGTTAGGCTGGGTATTGGTGAAGTCCCAAGCGTAGGGGAAGGTTTGGTTAGGTTAATAGAGGTGGATGAGGTATTTAGTAGGGATGAGGGAGGTGAAGATGAGGACATAGGCATTTTGAGCTTTTGTAAACACCTCGGGTATATGGTAGAGGTGTCTGGATCGGTCATCTGCATTTGAGTAGAGCATGGTGTACTCAAACGCTCCCATAGGACTCATCTATCTTCTGAGGGATGACAATCTTCACGTGTGAATAGGAACTTTGATATGGAAGAGAGGTGGGTTGTGATTCCGGTCCACTGTGGGTGTGATACAGGGGGTAAATGAGTCGTTGTATCAATGGGTGTTAAGAGAGGTCAACGGTCCTTTGAAAAGATTTAGGCGATGAAGAACTAATAGGTAGGAGGGCATGTTTGAGGGGATCCGTCATGATTAAAGAATTTGGTGATGTCGGTTCGAGAGGTTTCTCTTCTAAAGATGATAGAAAAAGTGGCGAGCCTTCCTCTTTTATAGAAAGAGTGGTAGAAGGAGATGTTTGGGAAATAGATAAGTTAGATAACATCCGCTCACGATCTTGCGAGGGATGTGGTGTAAGAAGCTCATCATGAGAAGAGAACTGCAGGCGGTTAATTCCTTTATGGGTAAAGGAATGGCAAGGATATCATCTTGTCTTGATGGTGGTGAAGGGGTTCGGGTCCTGCGTTAGTGAAGAGGCTTGATTGAGAATTTCCTCGATAGAAGCTTTTGGTTGGGAGTCGAAGCGCGCATGGATTTCATGAACACTCTCCTCGGCTAAGATATCTTGGTTTATATTCTTGTTAGATGAGTGGTTTGGGAATGGTTTGTTGAAGATTTTCAAATTTCGGTTAGCGAGGGCATTAGGATTATCGAGGTTATATCCCTGCATCAACCATTTCTGCACTATATTTTTCAACATCTTGTAGATTTTCGTGATTGTGTCCCTTCACGCGGTGGAAGATTCTGAAGTCATTTTCTTTGTACCAAGAAGGTATAGCGCGGGTGGAATCAAACCCGGGAGTGAGGTTTAATAGGAGGTAAGGTGATAGCTCTGCTTTGAGCAATTTTCCAAGATGACACCATAAGTTTCTCCGAGGAGTGTAATTGATGGGTTCGGCTTTATACTTATAGGTGGTTTTGGCGGGGTATTAGGCGGTGCTTGGGATTTGACCATCACCGCGTGTACAGCTCCTTTTGATTTGAAGCGATCGATGCGTGAGAATTGGTGGTGTTGGGTTTGTTGGTGGAGTCTTGGGTTGAAATTAGGGTTTTGTTGCGTGACCGCAATTTCTCTTCCTCTAAGGCTCGAATTTCTAGTTTCGAGCCATAGTAAAGGCCTCATCAAAGGTGCGGAAAGTTTGAATTTGGAGGGTAGGAGAAATGTGCTTAGCGCGAGGCCCAGCGTAAAGAGTTGATGAGTTGGCTGAGGCAAGGCATAAGTAAGTTGGTTGATGAGCCCCGCCATCGTCGATGAAATCTGTGATAGATTCGTCTTCAAATTGTCGGATGGCATAGAGTCGGTGATAGATACTTTCTTAGCAATATTAATGGAGAAATGATCCAAGAAAGATTGGGCTAATTGGTTAAAAGAGAAGATTGAGTCTTTGGGTTAAAAGCTTTGTACCACTCAAGGCGGGTCTGATAAGGACATGGGAAAGGTGCGGAGTAGTAAGGCATCGTCATGAGCAATCGAGATAGCGAGGCATGTCTAAATGATCGCAAGTGTTGTTGAGGATCCTCCTTACTATTAAAAGCGAGTAAATTTTGGTAATTCCCATTGAGGAGGATATGAATGAAGGGGACGAGAAGGATGAATAGGCTCGACAAACTTGCTCGTATGTCGAGGAGTGCTACGGCTTCTGAAGCGAAGCCTCAATTTTGCATCTTGTCCATCATTTGTTTGATGAAATCGGTGGTTGGATGAGATGATGGTGCGGTTGTTGTAAAAGGAGGAGGATTGGGCAAGAGCCACCACTAGACAATGGTGGGGTTAAATGTTGATAAGGTATTGAGGATGAATATGTTGAGGTGACCGAATAAGGGATGTCTATATAAGGTGTTGAAGCCCTTAGGATAAGTGTGTGGAAATGAAAAGGTGGGCGGAGCTTGAGAAGAAAGCTCGTGTGGATAGGTGGTAGAGAGCAAGTTATGAAAGGCGATCTGAGAGAGCGAGGTAGGAGCGATCGGTGGTAATGATATGTGGGGCCCAGTTAACAAAGGAAAGCCAATCATGCCCATATGAACCTCGAAGCCAGAGTTGGGAGGCGGGGCTAAGGATGAAGAAGGTAAGGCGGAGTTATTAGGTGGAGAAGGAGCTAAATGAGCAGCTATACTAATAGGCATACCAAGGAGTTGACCGTCGGGTGTACGGTCGGGGGTATGAGACAAATAGTCTATGTCTGGCGCTAGGATTAGCATCAAAAATTTCACAAATTCCTTATCTCCTACAAGGATTTTGGGAACCTCATTGGTGTCTGTAGGATTCCCCATAGGATGTGAAGGGGGTGATTCAGGAAAAGGCACGGAACAGGCATGTGAAACCATGGCTGCGGCTTGTTTCCGAGTGATAACAACCATGGACAAGAGTACACAGCAGGGATTCAATCTATCAGGAACAGAAACAGCCACAAAATGTTGGAATTGGTAGGTTGTTGGTTTGTCGGGAACTGTGAAAAGCGATATAGCCGATATCGGTCGATATGCGATGTCGGTCGAGATTAGCCGGTGTCGGTAAGTTAACCGATGTCGGTAGAATAGGACCGGTGTAAGAAGTTGTAAGAAGTTGCTGATTTGGGGTTAACGATGCTTAGTATACCTACCAAACTGTTCTGAAGTGATCACTGAAACAGTGTATGACAGAGAAACAGAACTAAAAACAAGCAAGATGCACAAGCAAATCAAGAGACTAACCCTAGGATTAGTTTTAATTATTGTGGGCTTATGCCTTAGACCGCAAGATGATGTCAATCCTAAACAAAAGACCTAAGGAAATGTCAAGTTTGTTTTGGCTTATAAGGTTACCTCAATCGGGCGGAGGAATACCGCGGAAAAGGGGGATGTTTGAGTTGTTGTGTTGATTATGATGTGATTTGGTATGTGTTGTGCAGTGAAAGTAAGATTAATTTCTTGTCAATACCGTGGATATCACCCCCACGTGTACGACCTGTTACTTAATCTATGTTCACTAGAATTGAAAACAACAAGCAAGAATGTGATGCACGTGTTTTAAACCCAAATCGAAAATGATATTCGATGAAGCAAAGGAGATGACTTTCACTAATGCAAAGATGTGAAAGCAAGACAAATTCTTTTACCAAAATGACAAAATATTTTGTGAATATTTAGAAACAAACAGCAAGTATGCTCCCTATATGAAAGCAAGCAAGAAAGAAAGAAACCCGAAATGGGTCCCCCAAGTCGTGCAAAATGTTTCACTGAGAATGTTTTAGAGTTCTTAGAATAGAGTTGCTTCTATCCTTTCATTCTCTTGAGAAGCAGAGATAAGGGTTAGGGCTAGGAGGAATACATTGAATGTTGGGAGGGTGTGCGCGTACCGTAGAAAGAGATCGAGATCGATTGTGAAGAACTCCTTTTTTTGTCAGGAAGGACTACTGTGAAGTAAGAATACAAGACCACAGATTTTAGTTAGACAATAAATGAGGAAGCTGCCTTGGGCCGGGAAATATTAGACTTCCTTTTGAAGGTGGTCAGTTCCCCTCTTAATACGAATTAACACAAATTCTAACAAAGAAGTTATTGCAAAATTACAATTTAATTACCTCGTTAAAAGCAATAGAGGAAAGGCTGGTTTTGGTTTGAGTCACAGTGACCGATGCTGGTCTTGTATGACCAGCTCTGCTGGTTATACAGTCGATTCTTGATAACCCGATATCGGTAGGGGCAGTGATTTAGGGGCTTTTAATGAAGGTTGGCTATGAGGTGGCTATGGTGTTTATAAGGCTGGTAAATGATTAGGGATAAGCCATGGGGTGATGGAGAAGACTCAGAGAGTATGGAGGCTATTCTTGGGGCAATGTAAGGGTAGAGGAATGATAGTTAGATGTAGGGTGTTACCGGGTAGTAGATCTAGGAGTAGACTTATAATTACTGTGATTCAGAAGTTCAAGAAATGTTATTAAAAGAACGTACAAGACACTACTTACTAGTTTCTGATGAAGATACGGGTCCAAGGTCTGTGATGGTGAAGGCAGGGCTCAGGTGGGATGATCTGGAATCAAAGATGAGCTATCTTCTCTCCCAATGCTTGGATGAGTGTCGTTGTGCTCTAGTTACTCAGTTGCGGTCTTGGGCTTGATGTCCTTCTCTGCAAACTCTTCTCTTTTCTTCACTTGTCTCTGCTCTGCCAAGTGAATTCCTGATCTTTCAAATGAATTCCGATCCTTTGTTTTTGGTTGGGGAGGTCATTTTAGAGGAACCGATGGCGGTTACGTAACTGACGGCGGTCGAGTAGGAACCGATGTCGGTTAAGTCAAAGTGGGCTATTTTTAGTAAAATAGCCAACTTTCCCTCCTTTTCTCTCGAGGGATTAGTTGTGGGCTTGGTCAAGTCATTATTAGGTTGGTTTTGGTGCGGGTGAGGAGTAATTAGTCATGGGTGTGGATGTAGACCAAGTTATAGGTCTTAATTAGGTTAGTTTAGGGTTAGGGCTAGGTCATGATGAGGTGGCGAAATGAGGTGGCAGGTTTGGAGATGTGGATTTATTAATTATAAAGTAATTAATAAATAATTGTGTAAGGTTTAGGTGGTGAGGCTAGGTTGCGAAATACGGGTTTAGGCTAATAATTCATTTAATTGGGTAAATTAAAATAGTATAAAATTAGTAATTATCAGGAAAGGTTATAAAAGATGTATTAGTATTAACTAAACACTTCAAAAAAATTTACCCTAAAATTTTAGTCACGTTTGGTGTGTTTACTGGTGTCAAGAGGGGGCATTACTGATTGCTTCATTTTCTGATTTTAGTCAAAATAAGATCTTCTATATGCCTGTCCTTAGAGTGTGAAATCAAATAATATATTGTAGATTGTCTCTAATTCATCTTCTTTATCAAATTTGCAAATGTTATCATATTATTTTACTTCTCTATATTTAAAAATTCAATATTTCCTTTTGAGTCTATTATTTCATGGTAGTATAAGATTGTCAATATGTTTTCACTTTAATTTAGGGTTGATGAAGTGATATAGATAAAAGGAATATATGAATATGACATGGTTTATGGTTAAGGTGTTGTAGGATATTTTAACATATAATAAATATCTTACATAACATATATGAATATGACATAACATATAATAAATATCCTACATAACATTTATTAAGGTGTTGTAGGAATATGTGAACATAAATATCCTACATAAAATTTATTAATGTGCTGTAGGAATATATGAATATGACATGGTTTATGGTTAAAGGTTATGTAGGATATTTATTATATGTTTCTCTATTATATTTCAAATTTAAAATAGATCATGTATACATATATTTTAACCGTTTGTGGTGAAAGGTTCATATGCTTCTACATCTTTCATACTTATCTACCATAGTAGTTGCAACTAGAATATCTTCACAAATTTATTTATCCATAATATATTTATCATTTATCTAATGATACGGTTTTAATGTTCATTTCATGTTTCACGATACCAAATATCGTGTTTTAATGCTCGTGTCTTTGAAAAGAAAATGTTTTTTTCCACTTATCTTTATGGTTACTAATTGCATTTTCTTGAAATCTACCAAGGTATTTTAGAAACCATTATAGACTACAAGATTGCAAATATTTTAGGAAATTTATTTGTTTGTTCACATGCTTCAAGATTTTCTTGCATCCTCTCTATATGAACAGATACTTCATCTATGATGAGTTAGCTTGGTGTCATAATTAAAAATAAAATAGTATGAGAATTGAATTTATATTGATAAACATATATGAATTCAATGAACTAGACTTGTAAACTATGTTTCATTCTCTCTAGTCCCATGCTTGGCTTTTAGACTTATTAGAAAAAAATTCTTAGATAATTATATATAGTATGAATAAAGAAAAAGAAAAATAATATTATTATTTCAATAGTTGCATATCTATCCATGTAGAATCATGTGGCTAGTTTACATTTTAGATAGTGGTGTAGAATAATCAAGTATTGGACGTGTGTGAAGTACAAGTGATGAGACCCATGTGAGATATTAATTTCATGTAATGGATTTTCCTCATATTGGATTTTTTCTACATGTGATCTTAGAAGAGAGAGACTAATGTCTTGACATGGTAAGAAGTTTCATACTTGTATAGATTCTTTCCTTGATTATTTCAGATATTAATGCAACATCATCCATATGGAGAACTAAAATTTAATATTTCTTGGTTCATGGAGTCAATCTGAAGTGTTGGGAAGCTTTAAAGGTTCAAATGGAATCATATGAGGAATTTCAAGCTAGCGGTGGAGATTGGAAATTTGAAATATCCTTCTTTTGTGCCTTTCCTTCAAAAAAGGGAGTTTGAATTTTCAAAGGCATGTAATGAACCTATGGTATTTTAAAATGTGTAATAAGTGTGTTAGAGGGTGTTATTATTTTATTAAGGTTTGAAAGTGTCTTGTTAGGTTATAAGGCCTATATAGTGATTCATTGTGTGTGAAGTGAATAATTAAGATGCTTAAAATAATGTAAGACATGGCGAGTTATACATTTAGAAGGTAAATGGAAGTTGAAAGGTCATAATCGTGACAGTTAGAAAGCATTTAGGAATAGTTACCGGTAATATAGGTTCAAATATAGCAAGTGTGTGGGGTAAGTTTTGTAGTCATTCCTCATGGGGAAGAGGATGGAATGAAATGAGATGAAAAGGAGAGGTTAGAGATATTGTAAGAAACATATGGCATGGTAATAAAGAACTTTATTTTTGATAATATATGTATCCTTCTCTTAGAATGTTGTGAATATTATTTATGAATGGATGTTTAGTTTTTTTCTTTAAGAACCTGCGAGGAAGTGTTTAGAATTCCTTGTGTAGATTAGAAAGATATGAGATAATGAACTCTATGCCAACTTGAGAAGAAAGGAATGAATTGTGTATTTTTATGTCATTAATATTTTGACTATAAGAATTCATAATGTAATTGGGTTGCGATGTGTAAATGAAGGCATTCATAGGGATTATGAGTTAGTAAGGTGACAAATATTCCATTTTGGAGATTGGAACTTATGTGTCCTTGGTTATAAGATTGATAAACCTATTTATATAACTAATACAATGATTTTAATCAGATTTATAAATTATATTGAGGATTTAAATTGTTGTATCACGTGTAAGAAGTTACGGCCAATCATTTTTAATATTTGGAAGATGTATAACATGAAATATTCCTTGTTTGTTGGAGTTTCTCGAAGAGGTGAGTTATGAATGAGAATGTTTTAGAATACCTTAGAAGCGTAGATATCAAATACATTGTGTTTCCATTGTGTGAAGGATGAATGAAAATTCCATCCATGCAAGGTTAGCAATTAAATACTGATAAATTATTTTCATATACATTGAAGCTGTGTGATCCTCAACCTAGAGTAAGGAAGAAAACTTGAAATAGGCTCATGTTTTTAGATGATTCCATTCTTACCGGTAATAAAATACCCTACATAAAATTGAACTATACCTCCCAGTAAAATTTTGAATCTTTGAGTGAAGTTATAGTGGGAGTTAGAATGAAAAGAAGATTCTCGGGCTTCACTTAGTTGCATAGTCAAGTCATAGCTAGGGCATGAGTTTTGAGGTAACAAACTAAGGAATGAATGCATACAATTTTGATGTAATGATAATTTGGAGGTTCTTAGAGTCATTCAAATGGAATTTTTAGTTTCACTAGTTAAGGTTAAATATTTTCCTGATATTCCTTCTAGGACATTGATAACACGTCTAGACTCGGTTGATTAGTACTCCTTTACAAAGGAAATTGCTCTTATTTTGTGGATAAAATCTTGAAACTATGATGGAAGGTTAGAAATATTAATGGGTTCTTAGAAACACATACCTTGTTCCTTGATGCCTCTTGTAAATGAATATATTCATCACGGGTGCTTGAGGCAGAGACATAAGTGGGGGTTTAGGAGCACAGAGAAGGAATTTGAGTTAGAAAGAACAATACAAAAATTAGGTTCCAAAAATTGTATACATATTGACCACGGTAATGGGGCTAGGAAATGATTGATAGAATCTTTTGGGTTGATATAGAAGCCTATACCCATACATGTTATAGGAACACATTGCCTTAAGAAGGAAGAAGGTGTTTTTGATTGATTTAGTAAACGTTTGAAATTTTGAAGTCTCTACATAATTATTTGTGAAGTATATAACTATGTTTGAATTGAATAAGTATTTTAATTCGTTTATGAAGCAAAAAAGATCAATAAGAAAAAAATTGTATTCCTGAACTAAATAGCTAGTGAAGGAAAAGGGAAGAGTCGATGAGGGAGACAAGTGCAAATTCGTTTAAATTATGAATGATTTATTCCATGGATGGAATAATATTGTGAAAATAATTTGAATCCATTTAAACCAAATAATGGAGGTGATAAGGTTCCTTTATGTGACAATGTGTTAATGTTTTCATTTTCTAGCCTTATAGGCTTGTGTTTGGATCCTTTCATGCAGAGACTAAATGAAGTTATTCTTCGCAATCTCTTGAAATTTCAAGTATATACATGATATTATAATTTTATCTACATAATTTTGGATCCGAGCATGCATTTTTATTTGATTTGGTATTAAGAATTAAATGCATGCTTTTGTGGCTAATAGTGTGTAGAAGTGTGTGTAGTGAAGAAAGTGACATTCGAATTGAAGTGTGTGAATTTGAGAAGTGAAATAAGAAACCATAAGACCTAGTGAGGCCAAGGTGAGGTGTGTGAGAAGAAGAGGAAAGTTGAAACAGACTCTTTAGTGAGAAGATGGATCAAGAGGAAGCAATAAGAGAACTATGGAAACCGATTAGCTACAAGAAAAGTCAAGAAGAGTTAGATAAGAAGAAGAGAAAAGAAGAAAATAAAGAGAAGCTAAGGAAGCATGAAGAATGGATGGAATCATAGATAAATAATATGAGAGCAAATATAGAGAAGTTGACAAAGATAATGAGGATGAAATCAAGGTATGGAATTTAATTTGTCATGAAAGATAAAGTTAAATGGCATGTGATTCAGATTGTAAGGAGAAATAAGAATTTACATCAGAAGAGGATGATTAAGAGTGAATAAAAGAAGATGGAAAAAGAAGATAGAGAGAGGATAAGGTTTAAAATAATAATAATGAAGATGAAATGCAAAAGAAAAGGATGGTCTCATGAGAAACAAGCAAATCTTAGAGCTTGATGAAGAAAAGCCATCCAAAGGTGAATGCAAGGTAAGAAATTTTGGTGAAATGTTGTTTTTTAATAAGGATGAGATGACTGAATCCCTTTAAATTTTCTAAAATGACTTTAGTTATGAATTTGAAATTGACAAGCATAATGATGATCAAGAATTGAATAAAGCTTTATTGGATGATGTTGATGATATTTTTAAAAAAATTAGATGATTTGGATGGCAGAGAAGAAAAGTGAAGGAACAACTGAGACAAAGATGATTTCTTGGGTATGTAATGATGTAAATAAAAGCAATGGACAATAAAATATAGAGTTAGAACAACTTGGTATTGTGAAGGTTGATAATGAGCAAGTGAATGTGAAAAGAATATGAAGTGTTTAACAAGGAAAATTATGGCTACATGGATTTTTGTGGATGAGAAGAAACAAAAGGAGGAAGGAACAATGTATTTTTTTTCATTTTTGTGTTTGTGTGTGTACTTATAAATCATGACAACTTGAATATGAAGAAAGAAATAATTAAGATTAAGGAACAAGGAAGAAAGGTGAAGGAAAATGGAAGACCTAAAAATATTATATGTGGGTTCGTGGTTACTATGAAGAAAGTTATAACTATGAGAGTGAGAAGAGAAGACAATAAAAACAAATATGATAAAGAATTCAGCAAGAGAAATAAATTGTGTGCAGAATTTTCTCCACCATGGGAGTATGATGTAGGAACATTCATAAGGATACCTATAATTTCAAATTTATTGGTTCATGGAGTCAATCTCAAGTGTTGGAAAGATTTAAAGGTTCAAATTGAATCATGTGAGGCACTTCAATCTCGTTGTGGAGATTATAAATTTTAATTATTATTCTTTTGTTCTTTCCCTCCAAAAAGGAAATTTGAAATTTCAAAGGCATGTAATATACCTATGGTCTTGTCAAAGGTATTTTAAATGTGTTGGAGGGTATTATGATTTTATTAAGGTTTGAAAGTGTCTTATTAGGTGATAAGGGGTGTATAGTGAGTCCTTGTGATTGGAGTGCATCATTAGGATGCTTAAATTAATATAACACATGTCATTTATATATTTAGAAGGTAATGGAAGTTAAAACATCACAATGCGAAAGTTAGAAATCATTTACGATTACGTAAATTCAAGATAGATTCAAATATAGGAGTGTGTAATTAGGATGCTTAAAATAATATAACACAAGGAATTTATATATTTAGAAGGTAATGGAAGTTAAAACATCACAATGTGAAAGTTATAAATCATTTACGATTAGGTACATGCAATATAGATTCAAATATAGGAGTGTGTGGGGTAATTTTATGAGTCATTCCTTGTGGGGAAGAGGATGGAATGAAATCGAGATAGCACGGAAGAGGTATGACATATTGCAAGAAACATATGGCATGATAATAAAGCACTTTGTTTATGAGAATATTTGTATCCTTCTCTTAGAATATTGTGCATAGTATTTATGAATGGATGTTCAATGTTATTTAAGATCTTGCAAGGAATTATTTAGAACACCTTGTGTAGATTAGAAAGATCTGAGATAGTGAACTTTGTGCTAACTTGAGAAGCAAGGTATAAATTGTGTGTGTGTCATTATGATTTTGAATACAAGAATACATAATGTAATTGGTTTGTGATGTGTAAATTAAAGAATTCATAGGGCTGTGTATTAATATGGTGATAACTATGCCATTTTAGAGATTGGAACTTGTGAGTCCCTTAATTTTTACCTTGATAAACCTCTATAGAGAACTAAGACCATGATCCTAATCACCTTTGCAAAACTACATTGAGGAATTAACTTGTTTTATTGTGTGTAGGAAGGTTTGAATAATCATTTTAAGATTTAAAATATGTATAACATGAAAGCTTCCTTGCGTGTTTGAATGTCCTCGAAGAAGTGAGTTGTGGTGAGAAAGTTGTGTCTATGAGATTCTTGCTTAAAAGAATTTTCCTAGTCATTTTATAATACAAAAAAAGGGTTGATATCAAATACATTGTGTGGTTGTTGTGTCTTTGGGTGACTAACAATTCCATTAATGAAGCGTAAAGCGATAAAATACAAGCACTTTTTTGCATAGACAATGAACTTTGTGATCCTCATAGAAGAGTAAGGAAGAAAAATAACAAGAATCTTATTTTTAGATGGTTCCATTCTTACTGGTAAGAAAAATACCTACCTAAAATTGTTCTATACCTACAATATAATTTTTAATATTTGATTTAAGTTACGAGTGGGAAATAGAAGCGAAAAAAGCGCTTCTCGAAGCTTCTCAAGTTGCCAATGAAGTCATAGCTAGGGTAGGAGATTTTATGTCGCAAACTAAGGAATAAATGCATTAAATTTTGAAGTATTTATAATTTGGAGGTTCCTATAGTGATCCAAGAGGACTTTTTTGTTTCACATGTTAATTTTTAAGATTTACGAAATAGTCCTTGAGGATAGTGATAACACATCTAGACCTAGTTGTTTAGTACTCCTTTGTAGAAGAAGTTGATCTTATTTTTTTAATTAAAGCATGGAAATATTAGGGAAGGTTAAAAATATTAATGGGTGCTCAAAAACACCTTCCTTGTGCATTTATTCCTTTGTTAAATGAATATATTTATCATACATGCCCGAGATGGACCTTACTAAGGGTTTAGGAGCCTAGAGACGGAATTTGAGTTAGAAGGCACAATATAAAGGATATGATCCTAAAAATTTGTATAAATATTGATCATTTTAAAGGGGATATGAGAGGACTTAGATAACCTTATGGATTGATCTATAATCCTACACCCATGCATGTTGCGGGAACACATTTCCTCAAGATGGGAGATGGGAATTTTGATAAATTTAGTAAAGGTTTGAACTTTGGAAGTATCTACATCATTTTTTTGAATGATATAACTATTTTTTAATTTAATAAGTTGGGGAGGTTAGTTATGAAGCAAAAAAGAGCAAGAATCTAAAAATATGTATTCCATAACTAGAGAGCTAGTGAAGCAAAAGGAAGACTCGGTGGCGGAGATAAGTGAAAGGTCATTTTGATGATGAATTGCATATTCCATGGATGGAATAAGTTTGTGGGAAGAATTTCAAGAAGTTTAAACGTGATATTGGAGACATTAAGTTTCTTTTAGGTGGCAGGGTATCATTTTACAAGCTTTTAGCCTTTTAATCTTATGTTTGGATCCTCTTATCCAGAGTCGAATGAAGTGATTGTTCACAATCTCTTGAAAGCTTAAGTATATTAAATGTATTATAGTTTTATGTGCACCATATGTGTTATTTATGTGAACCTAAACAATTATCTCGTTAACGCCATGTTTTAAGCTAGAGCCATAATTTTGCAAACTATGCCCTACATAATATTTAACGATCCTTGAGTGCCTTTTACAAATGTTAGAAGTGAGTATATCAATATAGTGTCGTATGATTTCAAGGTTACCAAATAAGGTATTGGTTACTTAATTATATAAGGTTCCATAGATGATTTGTTGATGAAATTTCATACCAAAGATATTAGAATACCCAACAAAATATATGATCTTGAAAGAAAATTTGGAGGACATGTCGATCCAAGATTGTACATTTCCTCTATCTCTAGATATACTATCCTAGCCAAACTATATGACCTTGAACAGGAAAGAAAACATTCAATAAGAGGTTTGGAAATTATTTCTTGTTTATTTTGTATGGATTTTATGCATTGTGTAAGGATAAAAAGATAAAAACATATGTCATATTGTGCTAAGTAGGACTAAGAATTTTTATTTATCAAGGAGAAAGAGTGCATTGTCAAAAAAATCAGTGCGAAGAGTTAATTTCCAAATTTGATTGTCTACATTTTCACCCCTTTAAGGTTAAAATGAAAGTACATTCTTACAAGAAAATATACATGAGTGTGTAGAAAGCGATTTTTCTATACTCAATTTTTTATTATAGATAATTTCATTTCGCTTAGTGTTGGCATGCTCTCTGATGAAACATGTAATGTATGAAATGTACTCAATTTCCATAATAACTAATTACACTTTAAGCTGGAATGTAAAGTATACCATGAAATATTTACATTTACATATAGAAGAATGAAATCAATTTAGTGTGATCAAGGAATAATCTTATTTTATTGGAGAGGGATAAAATATTGTGCTTTTCTTATGCTTGAAGATGTTGCATTATTGAATTTGAGGATATTTAGTAAGGAATTGGGGTGGTCACTCCCCAAGTGGGCCAAGGAAAAAAAAAAAAAAGTGTTAGGTGCATACAATCCAATGCACAATGTTTATTCTATAAGAGGAAGAATCAAGTGTTGAAGCATCCTACTAAGGAAGAAGACATGGTATCAAAGTTATTTAGTAACTCTAATATCTTCCCCTTTTACTACAAGAAGAAAGGAATGTCTTCCTGGAAATAACTTAGATGTTTTAATACCCTCAAAACCCCATAAACAACACCACTAAAAACAAATCCAGTACAATTATTAAATAATGACACATAATAGACAAAAGAATATGTGCCCCCATTCTATTTAAACTTTTCACACAAGTACAATGTGCTGAAATATTGATGGATAAAGGAGGCTCATGCCCATAAGATTCGAAAACTATAGTAGAAAATTAATGTCATGTAATAGGATTGAAGTACTTCATGCCTCTGTGCTGGTTTAAAGTGAGTAAATTTATAATGAAACTATGCAAAAATCTTGATATTATATGTGAAAACCTGAAACTACTAATAAAATTTATATTTACCCCTAGTGAAAAGTATATGGTTAGGTCGGGACCATACATATGGTCCTAACCAATTTTTACTTGTTCTAAATTATTACATATTTGTATGATATGTTATGTTTGGTAGGATTTATGAGTACATGTACCCTTTTGGCACCTGTATACTACCCCATAAATATTTTTGTAACTACTGTAAGTGTATAATATACACACATGAATGCCTACCTTTTAAGACATGTGCAAAAACCCATGTCAAGAACTTGGATCAAATGAAAATATGTGTTCCTATGTATAAAATGTATCATAAGATATAAAGGATTGTAGAATATTAAAGAGGTGGACACCTTGAATAAATTTTACATACAAAAGGGAAGGTGTTTTCACATAGTGGCAACCATGATGTGCAAGATAAAGGAATGATCACAATAGAGATAAACCACAAAGATGAGCAAAGAGAAATCTAAATGCATGTAAGTAAAACAATAGTTAAATCATATGTGATAAGTATGAAAACATGGGACACCCATGGCATCACAAGATAATTAAGGTGTGTAGGATTGTAAACAAGAGAAAACAATAAAAAACATAGATAGACATGACACCATAAACTTGTGACACCCATGGTTTTGCAAGATAATTATGTCACATAGGAAATAAGAAATGAAGACAAGTAAGAAATAAATGAAACAAGAGGGTAAAAACATGATAACATGATATAATATCCAATATAGGTTAAAGTATGTAATACAAGAGATGTCAATGTTGTACAAGACACATTTTTAGTCGTGTTAACTAAAATGATAACATATACAAAGATTTATAATTAAGCATAAAGAGGAAGTTGGAGGAACTATAATGAATCAATAACACCTAGATGTAGTGCAAACATATATGCTCTCAAATACATAAGAAGTTTGGTTAAAGGGTTGGACAAAAACTATCATCATTTACTACCTTGTGTATGTCTTATACCATGCTCAAAATACCTCATAAACATGTTTAAAAGTTTAAATAATTATGTTATCAATCAAACAAAATTCAAACAACATGTACAATGTAAAGTGTTTATAACTCAAGCGAAGAATACATTCTCTCGATTATGTGATTTCCTACTTACCTTTTTAGCCTAACTTCATATTTTGTATCAATCTAAGGACATATAATATTCATTTCAAACATTAATTACAATAGGAAATGCATCTACTATTAATACCTTAACATTGGCCACCCTTCCAAAAGTATATCGTGGTGTGTTTTCCCAACTCAACAATATACTACTTGAGTAAATTTATCAATGGACACAACCAGTCCAACACCAAAGCTATAAACTACACCTATTTCAATTAAAATCACATATTTTTTTATTTAAAGAAAGGGAGTATATGGTTCTTTTATGATATATGCCAATTTCTCCATACTCTCATAGTCACTTGTCAGTGAACACTAAATATCAACAATAAATTTGGATGATAAAAATCATACGTCACCGTGAAAAATATCTCCAACATTGAAAATTATATCATCTTTTTATCAGTTTGAACTTCGAATCTCTTTAGGTGTCCTTTCCGACATGTCACCGAGGATTATACTTCATGATCTTAAGCGAGAAATTGTTTTTTAAAAATATCATATTTACTTTTGAAAATCATTGAGGAACATATTTTGTAGAAATATTTCATCGCATGTGTTGGGCTTAGGATGAATAATGGTATGTATCATGACTCATAGATCGAGTGTCTAAAAATTGATAAGAAAGGAAGAAGAATGGATTTGCTTAATCAAATAATAACCTCAATTTGTATAAAATGATGTAAGTGCATTACACATAATGTTGACCTTGATTTCAACCTGAATTAATGTTTAAGTTGTTGATTCAATAATATAATTCCATTCTATTAGGGCATCTTCTTATTTCTTGTTTATACATTTCCCTTATTTGTTTTTACTATCTAGCTATTATGTCTAATACACCTTATTTCCCTTATTTCTTATTTCTTGTTCATGATGACACTAATTTACATACCTTACGCCTTTTGAGGTGTCCAATACACCTAGCTCAATATTTCATATATTGTAGCATGGAGATGCAAGTGATATTATTCAACCAATGTAAACCAACTTCCTTGGTCTGATTTGGATTTGTTGACCCTATTCTCAATCTTAATTCCACTAGCATCCTCCTTGACAAGATTTTTACTCTGCATGTAGTAGATTGAGTATCAACTCTTTTGACCTTAATTAATTGATAATTCATGATCACTTATTATTATTTAGCATCCTTCCTCTCTTGACCTACAATATTAAGTTCCTTGACTATCACGACAATACCTTTAGGATCAAATATCTTGATGAAAATTATCTTTCTTTTTCATAGTCTTGTTATATGACATGATCTTTGACACTTGAAGAAAATAACATCTTTCTTTCTTCATGGCACAAGCACACTAAGATTCTATCCACAATCCTTATCTCTATACCCATACAAATAACATGAAAAACATTAACCTTTGAAGATAATTTCACTAATCTAAGGATACCTTATTTTTCAATCTCTAGCTCTGTGACCATAAATCAGCTAACAAAAACATAAGACTAAACAATCGCATAATTTCTCCTCCAAAGATCGGATAACTTACCCATTTGGCCTTCAATTATATCTTTCAAGTTTTTAAACTTTATTCACAAGTACCTTCTCGACACCAATTATTGGAATCACAATGGACTAAGGGGGTTGAATAAGTCCTACAAATTCCTTATTTCATTTAACTTTATTTTTATTAATCAATCACATTCATCTATTCACGTACATTAAAACATATCATATTAAGTGTGTACAATACATTCATAAAGAAATAACACATGCAAGAGAGCTCATAGACACAAGATTTAAGTGGGACAACCTCATGGGTAAGAAAACCCACCAAAACACAAACATTATATTACCATGTTTCAAACCTAGTTAGGTAACAACCCCACATGAAGCACCAACCCCTAGTTTAGTAGAGAACTAGCCTATAAGGAGAACAAACCCTAATTTAGTAGAGTAATACCCTTACTGAAGGAGCACTAACCCGTGATTTCATAGAGTACTACCCTTACTGAGGAGCACTAACCCCTAATTTAGTGAAGCACAAACTCCACAAGGAGGATACAACCCCATAGGACGACCAATAAATAACTCAAACACCACATAATGTTTTATCTCTTATACATTTTCTTCCAAAACTGATGGAGATCACATATTCAGCTCACAAACCCTTGCTCATACCCTAGGGCATCAAACTTGCTCTATCTTCTTCTTTCTAAAATTATCTTGGCTCTAAACATTTTCTCTCATGTGTTAAATCATTATTAAACCTATAATGATCTTCCTCAACTTTCAAATCATTAACAAATACCTGCAAATCAATCTCCTTTAGCTTGTACTTCTTCCCTCAAAGAGCACTTATTCAAAATTAAACCCAAACATCATTTTTATATGGTTTTCTTTCTAACCCAAATGAGGTTGGTCGTACACTTTTTTTGACTAATTTATCACTAAAAACATCCCATAACTTTATCATAATTTTCACAAGTGACCCATTTAGTTTGGCCTAGCCAAAAACTTCATCCATGCAATAAAATCCTAAAACCCTTGCGTTGGAATGAAAATAAACCCATTCCAAAACCATGCTTATTCATGACCAACAAATAACCATACATTATTAAAATAACATTTAACATCCACCATGGTAAAAATTTACATGAACCAATAAATTTATTTCGTTTAATGGGACCACTATTATTTATACTTCTCAAAACAACTTTTCCTACACCCTTTGCGATCCTAAAAACATATTTATGCTCTTAGAGCACTCCGAAAAAAATCCAAAATATTTGATGTGAAAACTTTAGGGAAATGAAATAAAATTTATAACACTTATTAAAAATTTATAATTCATGACACAATCACCTGCTCAAACCTCAACCACTTTTGTCTTCACCAAATCAACATGCCCAAAAAGTTGGTTTCAAAGATCACTAATTAACACCTTTCCTTAAAAAGTAAAGACCTATAAATGGATTCATTAGATGCTAAATTCATACATATTAACTTTCCATTTAATATAAAATATAACCTAATCGATCTCATGCTCCAACCAACTCACATAATCAAACGCAGATCCTATTTTGTTCAAAGCATTGGTAAAAATCTTCTTGTGTCAGAATTAATCGACCTAGAAACCATAGCAAAACTCATCATCATTAAATAACCATTATATCACCATAAATATATCTGAATTATCTTTCCAAGAAAATGTTAATAACCTCCTAACTCCTCATATAGCTTTGATTATTCGCATTTTTACGCCTCAAAACAACCCTTTGACCAGTCCACCTATATAGGGCACAACTTACACGTTTTTAGCATAACCATTACCTAAATGGTAATTTAGTAATTATTTCATTTTGACAACTTTTCCACAAGCTGGAACTCTTCGTAAACATGCATTATTAAGAGGAGCCCACATACTATCACATGATCCATCGTAATGTATTTATAGAAATATGGAAGAGTCATCTACAACATCAAATCATAATTTTTTAAAATCAATCAAATCGGGCTCAGTATACACACTTCTATGGATTCTTCTCTTAGCTAGGGTTTAGCTAGGGTTTCAAACCACTTTAGCTTCTTAGTGAACATTCACAAAAACATGATGATAAAACCACCTCAATATTATTTTGAAACATTTATAATTGACCTAATAATCTACCCCAAAGATCTGATATCCCCATGAAAATCACATATCTCATAACGAGCATCGAGAAGGTCTAACCTTCCTTGAAAATCAGATTGAAACTTATTTGGTTTTTAAAAACGTGCATAACTTCAAAAATATTCTTCAGAATGACATGAAATTTTCATGAGGCATCATGAAAGCATCCTCTACCTATTCATAATCATCACATATCCCATATATGAATCAAAATATCCATCCACTACAACTTAACTATGTAAGCCTTTATGTTTCTCACTTCTTTCTTCCGAAAGACCTCATCAAAGCACATAATGAATAAATGCATACTTAAAACACACTATATATCCATTATATACCATAAAAATAATTCTATCATGCTTGAAAAAAACCAATTTGGTCCAAATCTCACATCTCTACCTCATTTGCATGCGAAGAGCTAGAAACAAGCCTGAAATGACCATACTCAATTATGAACAGACCATGATGACCACATAATGACCCATTTACACTCATGAAACATCATACCATCCATTTTTGACCTCATAACATCAACTAATCACCTCAATAAGAATCATACCTTGACTAGGAATGTTGAAACATGCTCTAAGTATACCATGAGAACTCACCAAACATGGCACAACCACCCAACGTTAAGATTTTACACATGAGAGACATCATATGGGAATTGATACTACATCATAAAAATGTTAGTCATAAATTGGTACTAACATAAATGAAAAAAACAAACATATAATTCCCAACATGAAACTTGATATTTTTAGAGTCTCAATCTTTTGAGCACATGATATTTTTAGAAAGTTGACTTACGGTGTCAGATTGTGAAGAAACCACCGTCACTATAGTTAGTTTTTCACGGGGATATCCTACTCCAATTTTAACAATTTTCCATCTGTTAAATCTTTGGAAATCAAAAATTAAGTTTTAAGAACCGGGTTTCAAAATGTATGTATTTAAGAAGCTAAGGAATTATAGGATATACAACTTCCATCTTTTGAAAAGTGTTTTAGAGAAGAAAAATATAAAAAGAATTTCTTGTAATTAGGTTTCTAGCTTTAGAGATATGAACAAAACTTATTTTATATAGTTGTTTCTATTTTGGAAAGATTTGGTTAGTATATCGGTATAAAATGGTGCTTTTCAAAGTGTGATAGTAGAAACAATGGAGGAATGGTGACCTATGTTGTGGGTTAAAACTATGTTTTATTTCATTTTTATAATTCACTGCTAACAATCGGTCAAACCTATGTTAAGTAGGAGTTCATTTGAGGTTAAAATAATGTTTTAACAATGTAATGGGGACATAAGGAATAGTGTGTAATCCAAATTACACCTTAGATCAAGATTGATACAATAGGAATCATAGGAGAAAGTTTGGATGAGATGAAGGGGATTGAAAAACCACTTACAGAGCTAGGAGTGGCCCCGTGGAAGTCAAAGGATTCATCTTGAGAATGGGAGTATTTTTCGTGCCTATTTTCCACTTGGAAAATGGGGATACAAAATATTTCCCATACGATGGAGTGAGGAATGAGGAAGCAATGGAGCAAGCATGGATGAGAGGAAGGGGCTAAGGAAAAGGATTTCTCGAGACAAAGAGGTCATATGGAGGTACAAGAAATAAGGTTTGCAGATGGGTGTTTTTTTTTCCCTCTAGTCTCTTTGGATAATAAAAACAATTGGGACCAAAAACATTTTCCCATTGTGATAGAGTAAGGATGCAATTTTGTGTCCCTCATGTCTGCCTTGCACGATAGGTGCAAAGCAGGACACAAAGAGCATTTAGGACACCGAGTTATCCAAAGAAGGCATATGGGAGGAGGATGAGGGTGAAATTTTTTGTCCCTCATTTCCTCCATGTCCCCAATGGGAAAATAGGGACATGAGGAGGTTAAAAGTGTGCCTCTCTATAACTCGAAATTATGATTTTACGAGTTGGCCAAAAATAGAATGAAAACATACTTCTTTCATCTTGGAGGATTAGGATTTTTTTGTACGGTAAAATATAATATTATTTTGACTCTAAAACACATTCTATAATTAGTGGAATAATTTTAAGACCTTTAGTTGACCTGAAATTCAAAATGTTCACCCCTTTCCTTCAAAACAACGAGGGTTAACTTTATTGTTAGGAATGTCTCAAGAAAAATTCATAGTTCAAATAAAAATGGATGTTTCCACCATGTACAGAATTATTAAATATTTAATTTACCTAATTTTTTTCCTATTTAATCCTTACAAATATCTTGGAATCATTTAGAGAAGTTGAGATTGTTCATTTATTGCACTTCAAAACCGTAATTGAGAAAAATTTCCCCAAATGGTAAAAACTTCCTAAATATTTCTAAAGTTTATCAAAACCCTTAAATTATTCCCAATACCACCTCTATATGCTCTTCTCGGGAATGCACACATATTTCATAGTGATCAAAAATGGCCTTTTTAGGATTCTACCAAGACTAGTATTCCTTATGACCTCATTGGATCATTTGATGAAACTTGTTACACTTATTTTCAAACCGATTAATTTTCACTAGTGCATTTGGAAAAAATTAAACACTAATATTATGATGATACATGAGGTACGTTGGCCAAAGGAAATATCTAGGAGGTCGAAAGAAAAAACATTACTATGGCCTAGTTTTCACATGTTAGATTTTTTTCATTTTGGGCTAGTAAATTCACATGAAAACATGTGGATAACCATAAACAAAATTAAATTACATTACTTTAAATTATTTATTTCAATTAGCCTTGGAATGAATGTAGAAAGCACCAACACAACAACAAGGGGTGCAAATGATGAACTTGATGTTGAGTTATTAATTTCCATTGAAGCGAGAGCCATGTTAACCTCTAATATTTGGATAGATTTATGTATTTTAAATGGATCTATAGGATATAATCAAATAATAGTATATGATCTAAGGAGTGCCCCACTAAAGCCTCTGACATATGTTATGGTTTAATTCAATAGATACTTTATAATAGCATTTAAAGATCAAACTCCACATAAAATAACAATTACACCAATCAAAGAGGATGCACACACCAATTACCCCTATGAATGGGTTGGGCATAGAAAATAAACAAATCATAACATTTGAATATTTCAAAATCTACGTTTCTAAAATATAAAATAAGTGAAGAACAAGTTTCACATTTTTGCTAATGTCTAATGTAAAGTTGTTAGAAGGACTATGAATGTACTCGCCATTTACATACAATCACTTTGAAAAGATGAAGACATGAAAAATACTTTGAAATGGAAATATGAGAAAGAGATACAAATTTCCTTATAAAATAATTAATGACATCTATTTATTACAGGTTTCCATCTTGTGAATTTTTCATGTTATGTTATGTACATGAAATATTTTCATTAATATTAAATCATTGTTGTTACATTTTCATATTATCTTATGTATATTTCCTATTTGGATAATTTTCAAACACTTATGTTGCTTTATCATTTAAAGTCATATATATTATGCACTTTAATTTTCATGAAATATTTCATATTATACAGTAAAATAAACTAACATACCCACAAATTCTATAAGTATACCTATCTTAGACTAATATATGTAAAAATGCCTACATGCATCATTCTTGAGGTACCTATTTCACTTATATCGTAATTATAATAGGGTGGTGGAGAATGATACATATTATCTTCTCTCACATAGATTCATACAGTATATGTATGTCACTATATTTATTTTATAAACTTTGAGATGTGACAAGGACAATAATTTAATAAAATGGGCCCATAAAGATACATAGTAAATTATACATAATTGTAAGGGCACAAATTTTCTAGAAAGAATCCAACATGGATGTGATGAGATAATAATGACCATCCTTTATGGACATGGTTATTTATTTTATTTTGATATGAGTACACACATCAGAATGGGGGATTAGGTTAATGACATGCACAATCTTGTATATGAACTTCAATCTCATATAACCATCATCTGCAAGAAGTAGATTCATTGTAATCCCTTATATAACTTTCTTTAAATATAATTATAAGTAACATCTCAAAACATATTTTTTTATAATTTGATATATCCTATTTATATACATGTTTAATTGAAGAATATACATTGCATTGTTTTGAAGATCCGATTGAAAAATAATTGTTTTGTTTTTTCGTGGCTCCATATTCTTTATTTATTTACATGCTGATAAGTAGATACATTCATGCACATTATACATTTTTTTCATACCCTTTAATCTTTATATTCCATGAGATAACATATCTTTGAGGAATTTCCTTTAATTGTTCATAGATCTACAAAGAAAAATGAACCTTATACAGTGAGGGTATCTTGAGACAAATGTATTAATTTAAAGATTTGTATTCACTGGGTTGTGCATGTGTCCACATTTTTATACATATCTACCATAACACTTCCAATTAATACATTTGAAAAAATTATATTCTCCATAATGCTTTGGTGGGTGTCATTAGTATAAATTACAGCAAAAGGATCCTTGGAAAATTCACTTTGTATACATATCCTATAAACACGACAGTCACAAGTCACGTTGATTTAAGGTAATTTGTCAATTTTTTCTCATGCATTGTGTATACCTCCAAATTTTTCATACATGTCTACCAATGAACATACACATTCATCTAAAAATATATATCTTTCTATTATTAGTTCATGCATGTATACACAACAAATCTCCCATTTTAGCACAACATGGGACACTAGTAACAATGGTTATGGAGTGCGGATTTAAACGTAATAAGTATATTTTTGAAAGGTTTGAATACATAATAAACAAAACCATTTTTTTGTATCTTACGATCATTATATTTTTTATATAAATTATAATAGTTTATTTTAAAACTAAATAACAATATGAAATCAAGTTTTTATAAAACATTGTTATTCACAAAGTTGTGTTGTGAATCAAAATTATAAATAACTAACCATAATTCATTAAATGAAAACAATAAGTATCTAATCTGATCGGTTCACCTTTTCTAGCATACTACCATATCTATCATTACAATAAGGTACATAATGTCACAGGTGAAGTGTTAAATAAGGGATTTCACATCAAAAACATTTCCAAAATGAATTAAAATTGACAATCCTTTTGGAGTAATTTACAACTCATGTGCAAATTTTATACCAACACCCATTTAATTTCCACATACTAAATTCCAAGTTACATACTGAGTATTTGTTCCTCTACCCTGGTGATTTAGACCCATATAATTATTGATGAAGTATTCATTTCTGAGCAGTAAGAGACTCATGTGAAATACTCATTGCATTTGATTTGTGTTCCTCATATTGTACCAAATTTGTTTATGTCATTGGTGTTTCTAATTGGATGTTATTAATTACATCGATAGGATTTTACACTTGTGAGACTCATTTACCTATAGTACATCAATTGATGGTATGGTTTTCAGCTATATATAAGGATGACCATTGAAGAAATCTTGGTCATTTAATAGGTATAAAATATTTTTATTTCTCCCCACTTAACCATGTATTTTAGCCGTTTTCTCCAGATGCTGATATGGTCATCCAGTCCTTTGTTAATTCTAGTACAAGTGCATTTAGTGAAGGGGTATTTTAGGTGGATTTTTTCTATTGTTGTGGAAGAGGTAACCAATGCACATTCATTGTAGGTACCATCCACTTGAACATTAATGTCTTCCTCCATTGAAAAATTGTTGGATCTAGTTATGCCTAGTTGAAATGTGGAGGGCACAAGCGATGTGCAATAGATAAGACCCTTAAATTTTTACGAGTTTACGCATTTATCTTCGAAAGGGGTTTATATGGGTGGAATATATGAAAACATGTCTTTTTGGAAATGATGACATTTGAAAGAATCTTGAAACAAGATCATGTATTCGATATTTTTCTTCATTTGCTTAAGGTTTTCAAATTGTTTTGATGCCTATGACTCTGCATATGGATTTCTTGCTCTATTTTGTGAGCTATCACATGTTTTCTCCCATATAATATGAAATATTAATCAAATAATTAAATCTTCTTGTATGAAAAGTGAGAGTTGATTTAGGATGATTAAATCCTAAAAATGCAAATGGGTCTATTTTAATTTGTTAGGTATTCCTTGTTGTTCCTAAGAAATAATGCAAGGAAATATAGGAATTTTGTCATTCTAAAATATTTTCCACATTTATTTATGGTTTTTGGTGGAAAGGAAAGAAACAATTTAGGATTACAAATTTGTTATGGTCTTTAACCCTATTTTTCACTTGTTATTTTCATAACTTTAAGATTTGATTTTTTCATATTTTTAGTTTTATAGATTTTTTATTATATTTTCTCAATTCCATGAATGAACATGGACTCCTTAACATGTTTTAGGAAAGTCTCTTTTTTTTATTTACTAAAATCTTATAATCGTCAATTTATAATGCGACTCTCTTTTCATATACAAGTAAAATATTTCCAAGTCTAAAAAATACTAATATGAGATTTAAATAATTAAATTAGTAATAAGGTTAGATAATTCGAGGAAAATGCAGCATTTTTAATGAAAATTTTAGTATTTAAACATGTTTTTAAGTTAATTCCAAGATAAATAAACCTCAAAAATTAATTATAAGAAGAATATTAGACACGGTAGTAGAAACTACATCCTCATCATCCTTCATCATATAGGAAATTGATTAATATATATATTCTTAGTTCAAAAATGGGACTTTTTTTTTTGAAGACATCACATCTCTAATATGATCTATGGTGGATATAGAAATTTTCTAAGATATAATTATTTTATATCCTCAATTAAGTTGAGCCTTCAAAGATATACATAAATTCATAAAAAAAAATTAGGAATCATTTAAATTATACATATTCTAAGTTATTCATCCATTTCAAAATTGTGGCACGTATAATATATTTTATAAATGATATACAATATTGATATTTGTTATGGATTGTGAAGTACATGTGTTCTTGAATGTAATAAAAATATAATGGTAGGAAAGATACTAAATTTTGACAAAATTAATGATATCATTTTTTATTGCTTCAAAGTGTACCATGAAATATAAAATAGGTAATTGCATGTGGTCATATATAAAGGTAGGCGAATAATGTTGTAGGTAAGATTAAATAGGTAGTATTTATTAGATTAGAGTAGTTAAGAAGAATAACGAGACATATAAAAATAAATCAATGTTAAAAAAGAATAAAATGTTAAAAAAAAATTTGAGAAGCAAAGAAGATTTTTGTTCACTTTTCTTTATATTTAGTTTAAAATCTATATGTATTATTTTTAATTAATTTATATGATATATGGTTGCTTCATTTTATGATTTTAGTCTAAATAAGATCTTCTATATGCCTTTCTTAGAGTGTGAAATCAAATAATATATTGTAGATTGTCTCTAGTTCATCTTCTTTATGAAATTTACAAATGTTATCATATTATTTTACCTCTCTATCTTTCAAACTTAAATATTTCCTTTTGAGTCTATTATTTCATGGTAGTATAAGATTGTCAATATTTTTTCACTTTAATTTAGGGTTGATGAAGTGATATAGGTAAAAGGAATATATGAATATGACATGGTTTATGGTTAAGGTGTTGTAGGATATTTTAACATATAATAAATATCCTACATAACATTTATTAAGGTGTTGTAGGAATATGTGAACATAAATATCCTACATAACATTTATTAATGTGTTGTAGGAATATATGAATATGACTTGGTTTATGGTTAAAGGTTCGTAGGATATGTATTATATGTTTCTCTATTATATTTCAAATTTAAAATATATCATGTATACATATATTTTAACCATTTGTGGTGAAAGGTTCATATGCTTATACATCTCTCATACTTATCTACCATGGTAGTTGTAACTAGAATATCTTCACAAATTTATTTCTCCATAATATATTTATCATTTATCTAATGACACGATTTTAAATTTCATTTCATGTTTTACCATACCAAATATCATGTTTTAATGCTCGTGTGCTGAAAGAAAATGTTTTTTTCGCTTATCTTTATGGTTACTAATTGCATTTTCTTGAAATCTACCAAGGTATTTTAGAAACCATTGTAGACTACAAGACTAAAAATATTTTAGGAAATTTATTTGTTTGTTCACATGCTTCAATATTTTGCTTGCATCCTCCTATATGAAGCAGTACTTCAACCGTGATGAGTTAGCCACAGTGTCATAATTAAAAAGAAAATAGTATGAGAATTGAATTTATATTGACAAACATATATAAATTCAATGAACTAGACTTGTAATCTATGTTTTATTCTCTCTTTTGACATGCTTGGCTTTTCAATTATTAGAAAAAGTTCTTAGATAATTATATATAGTATGAATAAATAAATGGAAAAATAATATTATTATTTCAGTAGTTGGATATCTATCCATGTAGAATCATGTGGCTATTTTACATTTTAGATAGTGTTGCAGAATAATCAAGTATTGACATGTGTGATGTATGAGTCAAGAGACCCATGTGAGATATTAAATTCATGTAATAGATTTTCCTCATATTGGATTTTTTTTTCTACATGTGATCTTAGAAGAGAGAGACTAATGTCTTGACATGGTAAGAAGTTTCATACCTTTATAGATTCTTTCCTTGATTATTTCAGATATTCATGCAACAACATCCATATGGAGAACTAAAATTTAATATTTCTTGGTTCATGGAGTCAATGTGAAGTGTTGGAAAGCTTTAAAGGTTAAAATGGAATCATATGAGGAATTTCAAGCTAGCGGTGGAGATTGGAAATTCGAAATATCCATCTTTTGTGCCTTTCCTTCAAAAGGGAATTTCAAATTTCAAAGGCATGTAATGAACCTATGTTCTTTTAAAATGTGTAATAAGTGTGTTAGATGGTGTTATTAGTTTATTAAGGTTTGAAAGTGTCTTGTTATGTTATAAGGAGTGTATAGTGATTCATTGTGTGTGAAGTGAATAATTAGGATGCTTAAAATAATATAAGACATAGCGAGTTATACATTTAGAAGGTAAATTGAAGTTGAAAGGTCACAATATGATAGTTAGAAAGCATTTAGGAATAGTTACGGGTAATATAGGTTCAATTATAATAGTGTGTGGGGTAAGTTTTGTAGTCATTCCTCATGGGGAAGAGGATGGAATGAAATGAGATGAAAAGGGAGAGGTCGAGAGATATTGTATGAAACATATGGCATGGTAATAAAGAACTTTATTTTTTATAATATATGCATCCTTCTCTTAGAATTTTGTTAATATTGTTTAAGAATGGATGTTTAGTGTTTTTCTTTAAGAACCTGCAAGGAAGTTTTTACAACTCCTTGTGTAGATTAGAAAGATATGAGATAATTAACTCTATGCCAACTTGAGAAGAACGGTATGAATAGTGTATCGTTATGTCATTAATATTTTAACTATAAGAATGCATAATGTAATTGGGTTGTGATGTGTAAATGAAGACATTCATAGGGATTGTGAGTTAGTAAGGTGACAAATATGCCATTTGGGAGATTGGAACTTATGTGTCCTTGGTTATAAGATTGATAAACCTCTTTAGAGAAATAATACCTTGATTATAATCACCTTTAAAAATTATATTGAGGATTTAAATTTTTGTATCGCGTGTAAGAAGTTATGGACAATCATTTTTAATATTTAGAAGATGTATAACATTAAATATTCCTTGTTTGTTGGAATTTCCTCGAAGAGGTGAGTTATGAATGAGCATGTTTTAGAATACCTTAGAAGGGTAGATATCAAATACATTTTGTTTCCATTTTGTGAAGGATGAATGAAAATTCCATGCATGCGGGATTAGCAATTAAATACAAGCACTTATTTTCATAGACATTGAATTGTGTGATCCTCAACACAGAGTAAGGAAGAAAAGTTGAACTAGGCTCATGTTTTTGGATGATTCCATTATTATTGGTAATAAAATACCTAAGTAACATTGAACTATACCTCCAAAGTACAATTTTGAATATTTTAGTGAAGTTATAGTATGAGTTAGAACGAAAAGAAGATTCTCGGGCTTCACTTAGTTGCACAATCAAGTCATAGCTAGAGGCACGATTTTTGAGGTAACACACTAAGGAATTAATGCATAAAATTTTGATGTAATTATAATTGGGAGGTTCTTAGAGTCATTCAAATGGAATCTTTTGTTTCACTAGTTAATTTTAAAGATGTTCTGATAGTCCTTCTTGGACATTGATAACACGATCGAGACCTAGTCGATTAGTGATCCTTTACAAAGTTAATTGCTCTTATTTTGTGAAGACAATATTGAAACTATGATATAAGGTTAGAAATATTAATGGGTTCTTAGAGACACATACCTTGTTCCTTGATACCTCTTGTAAATGAATTTATTCATCACAAGTGCTTGAGACAGACATAAGTAGGGGTTTAGGAGCCTAGAGAAGGAATTTGAGTTAGAAAGAACAATATAGAAAATAGGTTCCAAAAATTGTATACATATTGACCACGGTAATGGGGCTAAGATAGGGTGATAGAATCTTGTGGGTTGATATAGAAGCCTACACCCATACATGTTATAGGAACACATTACCTTAAGAAGGAGAAGGTATTTTTATTGATTTAGTAAAGTTTTGAAATTTGGAAGTCTCTACACCATTATTTGTGAAGGATATAACTATGTTTGAATTGAATAAGTAGTGTAATTTGTTTATGAAGCAAAAAAAAAGATCAATAAGCCAAAAATGTATTCTGAACTAAATAGCTAGTGAAGGAAAAGGGAAGAGTCGAGTGAGGGAAGATAAGTGCAAAGTCGTTTAAATGATGAATGAGTTATTCCATGGATGGAATAATATTGTGGGAATAATTTGAATCCATTTAAATCAAATAATTGTGGTGATAAGGTTCCTTTAGGTGACAAGTGTGTCAATGTTTTCATTTTCTAGCCTTATAGGCTTGTGTTTGGATCCTTTCATGCAGAGACTCGAATGAAGTTATTCTTTGCAAACTCTTGAAATTTCAAGTATCTACATGATATTATAATTTTATCTACATCATTTTGGATTAGAGCATGAATTTTTGTTCCGATTTGGTATTAGGAATTAAATGCATGCTTTTGTGGCCAATAGTGTGTAGAAGTGTGTGTAGTGAAGAAAGTGACATTTGAATTGAAGTGTGTCAATTTGAGAAGTGAAATAAGAAACCATAAGACCTGGTGAGTCCAAGGTGAGGTGTGTAAGAAGAAGAGGAAAGTTGAAACATACTCTTCAATGAGAAGATGGATCAAGAGGAAGCAATAAGAGAACTATTGAAACTGATTAGCTACAAGAAAAGTCAAGAAGCGTTAGAGAAGAAGAAGAAAAAAAGAAAATAAAGAGAAGCTAAGGAAGCATGAAGAATGGATGGAATCATAGATAAATAATATGAGAGTAGATATAGAGAAGTTAACAAAGATAATGAGGAGAAATCAAGGTATGGAATTTAATTTGTCATAAAGAGAAAGTTAAATGGCATGTGATGAAGATTGTAAGGAGAAATAATAATTTACATCAGAAGAGGATGATTAAGAGTGAATAAAAGAATATGGAAAAAGAAGATAAGAGAGAGGATAAGGTAGAAAATAATAATAATGAAGATGAAATGCAGAAGAAAAAGGATGGTCTCATGAGAAACAAGTAAATCTTAGAGGTTGATGAAGACAAGCCATCCAAAGGTGAATGCAAGGTAATAAATTTTGATGAAATGTTTTTGGTATTCAGGATGAGATGACTAAATCCCTTGATATTTTCCAAATTGACTTCAGTTATGAATTTGAAATTGACAATCATAATGATGATGAGGAATTGAACAAAACTTTATTGGATGATGTTGATGATATTTTAAAAAAAAATTAGATGATTTGAATGGCGAAGAAAAGTTCAGGTACAACTAAGAAAAAGATGATTTATTGGGTATGTAATGATGTAAATGAAAGAAATGCACAAGAAAATATAGAGTTAGAACAACTTGGTATTGTGAAGGATGATAATGAGCAAGTGAATGTGAAAAGAATATGAAGTTTTTAACAAGGAAAATTATGGCTACATGGATTGTATGTGGATGAGCAGAAACATAAGGAGGAAGGAACAATATATTTTTTTCATTTTTGTGTTTGTGTGTGTACTTATAAATCATGAAAACTTGAATATGAAGAAAAAAGAATGAAGATTAAGGAACAAGTAAGAAATGTGAAGGAAAATGGAAGACCTAAAAATATTATTTGTGGGCTCGTGGTATCTATGAAGAAACTTATAACCATGAGAGTGAGAAGAGAAGACAATAAAAACAAATATGATAAAGAATTCAGCAAGAGAAATAAATTGTGTGTAGACGTTTCTCCACGATGGGAGTATGATGTAGGAACGTCCATAAGGATACCTATAATTTCAAATTTATTGGTTCATGGAGTCAATCGAAGCTGCTGGAAATATTTAAAGGTTCAAATTGAATAATGTGAGGCATTTCAATCTTATTGTGGAGATTATAAATTTTAATTATTATTCTTTTGTTCTTTCCCTCCAAAAAGGAAATTTGGAATTTCAAAGGCGTGAAATAAACCTATGGTCTTTTAAAAGGTCTTTTAAATGTGTTAGAGGGTATTATGAGTTTATTAAGGTTTGAAAGTGTCTTATTAGATTATAAGGAGTGTATAGTGAGTCCTTTTGATTGGACTGCATAATTAGGATGCTTAAAATAATATAACATGAGGAATTTATATATTTAGAAGGTAATGGAAGTTAAAACATCACAATGTGAAAGTTAGAAATCATTTACGATTACGTAAATTAAATATAGATTCAAATATAGGAGTGCATGGGGTAATTTTATGAGTGATTCCTTGTGGGGAAGAGGATGGAATGAAATCGAGATAAAGCAAGGAAGAGGTTTGAGATATTGTAAGAACATGATAATAAAGTGCTTTTTAATGAGAATATTTGTATCATTCTCTTAGAATGTTGTGCGTAGTATTTATGAATGGATGTTCGAAGTGTTATTTAAGATCCTACAAGAAAGTATTTAGAACGCCTTGTGTAGATTAGAAAGATACGAGATAGTGAAATTTGTGCTAACTTGAGAAGCAAGATATAAAGCGTGTGTGTGTCATTATTATTTTGAATACAAGAATACATAATGTAATTGGTTTTCGATATGTAAATTAAATAATTCATAGGCATTGTGTGTTAAGATGGTGATAAATATGCCATTTTAGAGATTGGAACTTGTGTGTCCCTTAATTTTTACCTTGATAAACCTCTATAGAGAACTAAGACTATGATCCTAATCACCTTTGCAAAATTACATTGAGGAATTAACTTGTTTTATTGTGTGTAGGAATGGTTGAATAATCATTTTTAAGATTTAAAAGATGTATAACATGAAATCTTCCTTGCTTGTTTGAATGTCCTCGAAGAAGTGAGTTGTGGTCGAGAAAGTTTTATCTATGAGATTCTTGCTTAAAAAAATTTCCTAGTCGTTTTATAATACAACAAAGGGTTAATATCAAATACATTGTGTGGCTACTTATGTGCTTTGGTTGACTAAAAATTCCATGAATGAAGCATAAGTAATCAAATACAAGAACTTTTTGCATTGACAATGAACTTTGTGATCCTCATAGAAGAGTAAGGAAGAAAACTAACAAGGATCTTATTTTTAGATGGTTCCATTCTTACTTGGTAAGAAAAATACCTTCCTAAAATTGAACTATACCTACTGTATAATAATGAATATTTGATTTAAGTTAAAGTGGGAGATAGAAAGAAAATATGCTTCTCAAGCTTCTCTAAGTTGCATAGTGAAGTCATAGCTAGAGGCGGGGAGACTTGATGTCTTAAAATAAGGAATAAATGCATTGAATTTTGAAGTATTTATAATGTGGAGGTTCCTATAGTGATTCAAGAGGATTTTTTTGTTTCACATGTTAATGTTTAAGATTTACGAAATAGTCCTTCAGGACGGTGATGATAACACAGTCTAGACCTAGTTGTTTAGTACTCCTATGTAGAAGAAGTTGATCTTATTTTGTGAATTAAAGCATGGAAATATTAGGGAAGTTTAAAAATATTAATGGGTGCTCAAAACACCTGCCTTGTGCATTTATTCCTCTGTTAAATGAATATATTTATCATACATGCTCGAGATGGACCTCACTAAGGGTTTAGGAGCTTAGAGAAGGAATTTGAGTTAGAAGGCACAATAAAAGGATATGATCCTAAACATTTTTATAAATATTGATAATTTTAAAGGGGATATGAGATTACTTAGATAACCTTATGGATTGATCTATAATCCTACACCCATGCATGTTCAGGGAACACATTTCCTTAAGATGGGAATTTTGATAAATTTAGTAAAGGTTTGAACTTTGGAAGTATCTACATCATTTTTTTGAATGATATAACTATTTTTGAATTTAATAAGTTGGGGAGGTTGGTTATGAAGAAAAAAAGAACAAGAAGCCAAAAATATGTATTCCTGAACTAGAGAGCTAGTGAAGCAAAAGGCAAGAGTCAGTGAGGGGAGATAAGTGCAAGGTCATTTTGATGACGAATTGGCTATTCCATGGATGGAATAAGTTTGTGGGAAGAATTTAAAGAAGTTTAAACATGATCTTGGAGATGTTAAGCTTATTTTAGGTGGCGAGGGTATCATTTTACAAGCTTTTAGCCTTTTAATCTTATGTTTGGATCCTCTTATCCAGAGTGAATGAAGTGATTGTTCACAATCTCTTGAAAGTTTAAGTATAGTAAATATATTATATTTTTCTATGCACCATATGTGTTATTTCTATCCTACACGGATGACGGTAAAAATAATGGTTTAGCACGGTCTACTACCCGTTGTCTCCGTCCGTACTAGTTTTTCAATAAAAATTGATTATTTCCTAGGCTAGGGATAATAGCCCATGAAAATACTACGGATCTCTAACAGATTCTTTAAATTTTTTAATAAAATACAAAAATATTCAATAACCATTTTTCACACATTAATGTTTTGTTAAAGTATTTTTTCCTTTGAATAACTTCATGTCTGTGAACCTAAACAATTAGCTCATTAACGTCATTTTTAAGCTAGAGCCATCATTTTAAAAATTATTCCCTACGTAATATTTAGTGATCCTTGTGCGCCTTTTGCAAATTTTAGAAGTGAGTATATCAATATAGTGTCATATGATTTCAAGATTAACAAATAAGGTATTGGTTACTTAATTATAAAAGGTTTCATAGATGATTTGTTGATGAAATTTCGTATTCAAAGAGATTAGAATACCCAACAAAAGATATGATCTTGAAATAAAATTTGGAGGAAATGTCAATCCAAGACTACAAATTTCATCTAAATCTTGATATACTATCCTAGCAGGACTATATGACCTTGAACAGGGAAAGAAAACATTCAATAATAGGTTTGGAAGTTATTTCTTGTTTATTTTCTATGGATTTTATGCATTTTGTTATTAGAATTTAATGGCATTACATTGTGTAAGGATAAACAAGATAAAAACATACGTCATATTGTGCTAAGTAGGATTGGGAATTTTTATTTGTCAAGGAGAAAGAGTGCATTGTCAAAAAAATTAGTGCCAAAGAGTGTATTTCCAAATTTGATTGTCTACATTTTCCCCATTTAAGGTTAAAATGATATTACATTCTTAAAAGAAAATATACATGAGTGTGTATAAACGCTTTTTCTCTACTCAAATTTTTATTTTAGATAATTTCATTGTGGTTAGTGTTGGCATGCTCTATGATGAAACATGTAACATGAAATGTAATCAATTTCCATAATAACTAATTAAAATTTAAGTGAAATGTAAAGTATACCATGAAATATTTACATTTACATTGAGAAGAATGAAATGAATTTAATGTAATCAAGGAATACTCTTATTTGTTTGGAGAGGGATAAAATATTGTGCTTTTCTTATGCATGAAGATGTTGCATTATTGAATTTGAGGATATTTACTGAGGAATTGGGGGTGATCATTCCCAATTGGGCCAAGGAGAAACCAAAGTGTTAGGTGCATACAATCCAATGCACAATGTTTATTCTATAAGAGGAAGAATGAATTGTTGAAGCATCCTACTAAGGAAGAAGACATGGTATCAAAGTTATTCAAGTAAATCTAATTTCTTCCCTTTTACTACTACGAAAAAAGGAATGTCTTCTGGAAAGAACTTAGATGTTTTAATACCCTCAAAAACCCCATAACAACACCAATAAAAACAAATCTAGGTCGAATTATTTAAATAATGACACATAATAGACAAAAAGAATATGTGCCCTCATTCCGTTTACATTTTTCACACAACTATAGTGTGCTGAAATATTGATGGATAAAGGAGGCTCATGCCCCTAAGATTCCTAAAACTATAGTAGAAAAATAATGTCATGTAATAGGATTGAAGTACTTCATGCCTCTGTGTTGGTTTAAACTGAGTAAATTTATAATGAAACTATGCCAAAATCTTGATATTATAGGTGAAAACCTGAAACTACTAATAAAATTTATATTTACCCCTAGTGAAAAGTATATGGATAGGTCGGGACCATACATATGGTCCTAACTAATTTTTACTATTCTAAATTATTACATTTTTGTCTTATATGTTATGTTTGGTAGGATTTATGAGTACATGTACCCTATTGGAACCTGTATACTACCCCATAAATATTTGTGTACCTATTGTAAGTGTAGAATATATATAGATGAATACCCACCTTTTAAGGCATATGCAAAAACCATGTCAAGAAGTTGGATGAAATGAAAATATGTGTTCTTATGTATAAAATGTATCATAAGATATAAAGGGTTGTATAATATTGAAGAGGTAGACACCTTCAATAAATTGTACCTGCAAAAAGGAAGGTGTTTGCACATGGTGCAACCATTATGTGCAAGATAAAGGAATGATCACAATAGAGAGAAACCACATAGATGAGGAAAAGAGAAATCTAAATGCATGTAAGTAAAATAATAGTTAAATCATATGTGATAAGTATGAAAACATGGGACACCCATGGTGTCGCAAAATAATTAAGGCGTGTAGGATTCTAAACAAGAGAAAACAATAAACAAAATAGATAGACATGACACCATAAACATCGACACCCACGGTGTTGCAAGATAATTATGTCACATAGGAAATAAGAAATGAAGACAAGTAAGAAATAAATGAAACAAGAGGGTAAAAACATGATAACATGATAGAATAGCCAATATAGGTTAAAGTATGTAATACAAGACATGTCAATGTTGTACAAGACACATTTTTAGTCATGTTAACTAAAATGATAACATATACAAAAGATTTATAATTAAGAATAATGGGGAAGTTGACGAAATATAATGAATAAATAACACTGGATGTAGTACAAACATATATGCTCTCGGATACATAATAAGTTTGGTTAAAGGGTCGGATAACAACTATCATCATTTACTACCTTGTGTATGTCTTATACCATGCTCAAAATACCTCATAAACATGTTTTAAAATTTAAATAATTATTCTATCAATCAAACAAAAGTGACAAACAACATGTACAACATAAAGTGTTTATAACTCAAGTGAAGAATACATTCCTTGATTTTGTGATTTCCTACTTACCTTTTTAAGCGTAACTTCATATTTTGTATCAATCTAAGGACATATAATATTCATTTCAAAAATTAATTACAATAGGAAATTCATCTACTATTAATACCTTAACATTGACCACTCTTTCAAAAGTATATCATGGAATCTGTTTTCCCAAACTCAACAATATCTTTGCTTGAGTAAATTTATCAATGAACACAACTAGTCTAGCACCAAATCTATAAACTACACGTATTTCAATTAAAATAACATATTTTTTATTTAAAGCAAGGGAGTATATGGTTCTTGTATGATATATGCAAATTTCTCCATACTCTCATAGTCACTTGTCGGTGAACACTAAATATCAACAATAAATTTGGATGATAAAAATCGTATGTCACCATGAAAAATATCTCCAACATTGAAAATTATATCATCTTTTTATCAGTTTGAACTTCGAATCTCTTTGGGTGTCCTTTCCGACATGTCACCGAGGATTATACTTCATGATCTTAAGCATAATTGTTTTTAAAAATATCATATTTACTTTTGAAAAGCATTAAGGAACATATTTTGTAGAATTATTGCATCGCGTGTGTTGAGCTTAGGATGACTAATGGTATGTATCGTGACTCATAGATCGAATGTCTAAAAATTGCTAAGAATGGAAGAAGAAGGGACTCCTAAGCAAATAATCACCTCAAATTGTATAAAATGATGTAAGCGCATTACACATAATGTTGACCTTGATTTCAACCCTGAATTAATGTTTAAGTCATTAATTCAGTAATATAATTCCATTCTATTATGGCATCTTCTTATTTCTTGTTTATACATTTTCCTTATTTGTTTTTACTATCTAGCTATTGGATTTATCTATGTTACACTCTATTTTATCATTTGTGTACTATTTTAAGAAAAATAAATGGGATATTATTAGTTTTCCTACACTACAACTTTTGGCATGTTTTAATGAGAGATTCCAAGGACCTATACTAACACTAAACATGGATTTGAGTGGCATAGTAAAATTATCTATTATTTATGGGATTATCACACTAGTGTTAGCACACTTACAAATATTACCCCTTTCTCCTTAGTCTATGGGGTGAATTTTTCCACATGCTTAAATTATAAATTAGCTCTCTATGGATCTCACTTAAAGATATTGTTAAGAAAAATGGTTGCACATAGTTGAAATGCTTGATTCTATATAATGGTGCAATCCTTTGAGCATCTCCGCATTTACCAAGATGATATTAAAAAGGTATATAACAAGAATTTCCATGTTCATGTATTTCATGTTGGTGATCTTTTCCTCAAAGAGAAAAAGAATAATACAAATGAAATAACATTTATTGATATAAATTTTAAACCTAACTACCTCAGACCCTATGTGTTTATTACAAGGATTCACTATAGTCTTTACCATTTAACATCTCTTGAGAAAAAAACTTGTTTAGAAACCCATGAATATTATGCATTTACAAAAATATTACACATGAAATACCTTTCATCTACATAATTATTTTAAAAATTAAAAAACATTCAAATAAACACATAATATAAGTAAATTCACACATTTGCAAATAATACAATATTGGGACATGTTTATAGTTTAATATAATATTTCATTACTTTATACGTGTTGTTTGTTAGATGTGTTTGATATAAAACTTATACTTTCTACATACTCTTTACAATAATCCATTCACGAGTTATCTTTGAGATTTATGTATGGCACACACACATATTTATACATGATGACAAGTGTAGGTCTGGTTCCTTCCATTGACACTTTTATTTTAGGGAATCCCCTACACTTGTACATTTTTTAAATTTCATTAATAATACTTTATGCTTTCTCATAAACCTTGATTATATACATAGTGTCAATTCTATCTTTTAAGTTAACAATACTAACACATGTGTTTTTTTACAACACTAATGTTTCTTGTTATATATTTTTTTACTCTCACTATTTGTTACACTTGTTTATGTATTTCTCTTGAATGGATTTTACATGGGTGGAAAATATTAAAACATTAATTTGTTAGGAGCAAACACATTTAAAAGAAGATGGAAAGATGATAAGTTATTCCATAGTTTTCTTCATCTTCTCACTATTTTTGAATGGTTGTTGATGCCAATGGCTACCGTGTATAGATGTCATGTATTATTTAGTGGTATATCACATTTGTTTCTCCCATATATTATGAAATATTAATCAACTAATTAAATCTTGTTTTTTGAAAATTGGGACTTGGTTCGGATGATTAAATCCTATAAATAGGCGATGGGGTTGTTTTGAATTGTGTGGGTATTCCTTGTTGTTCTTGAAAAACAATGCAAGAGAAAATAGGAATTTTCCCATTCTAAAATATTTTCCAATGTTATTTAGGGATTTTGGTGGAAGGGACGGTAATAATTTAGGATAAACATATTTATTATGGTTTTTCACCCTATTTTTACTTTCTATTTTTCATAACTTTTAGATTTTAATTTTCTTATATTTTTGTTTTAAGCCTTGTTTCTTCTGGAGTTTTGCAAGTCATGAATAAAATTGGAATCTTTGACATGTTTTAGGAAATCCTTTTTTACAATTACTACAATCCTAGAATCATTAGTTTATAATGTGACTCTCTGTGTATATAGAGATAAAAAACTACCAACTGAGAAAAATGTTCATATGACATTGAAATAATTAACTCATTATTAAGGTTAGAAATTTCATGGAAAATGCCTAATTTTTAATGAAAAATGTAGTATTGAACAAGTTTTGAAGTAAATTCCATGATAATTAAAACTCAAGAAATAATTATAAGAATAAGATTAGATTCACTAGCAACAATCACATCTTCATCCTCCTTCATCTTGTAGAAAATTGATTAATTTATATATTCCTATTTCAAAAAATGGGAATTTTTTGTAAGGACATCCCATCTCTAATATGATCTATGGTGGATATAGCAAGTTTTTAATATATAATTATTTTTATTCTTGATTAACTTGAGCCCTCAAAGATATAAGTAAATTCATATAAATATTCCTTAGGAATCATCCAAATTATACATATTCTAAGTTATTCAAACATTTCCAAATTATGCAAATAGAGAATATTTTTAAAATGAAATACAATACTGATATTTGATATGGATTATGGAATACATGTGTTCTTGCATGTAATAAAAAATATAGTGGTAGGAAAGAAACTCAATTTCTACAAAATTAATGGGATCATGTTTTATTGCTTAAAAGTATACCATGAAATATTAAATATGTAATTACATGTGGTCATTTGTAGAGGTAGAGGAATAAGGTTGAATATAATATGAAACAAAGGTATATTTATTGGATTAGAGTAGTTAATAAGAACAAAGAGACATATAAATAAATGAATTCTAAACAAGAATAAAATGTTAAAAATATATATACTTTTCAGAGTCAAAGAAGATTTTATGTTCACTTTTCCTTACCTTTTAGTGACAATCCATATGTCTCATTTTTAATTCATTTCTATGATAAATAGTTGCTTTAATTTTGGATTTAAGTGCAAATAATATCTTTTGTATATGGTTTTATTAGAGTTTGAAAACAAATAAGATATTGTTTATTCTCTCTTGTTCATCTTCTTTCTCAAATTTGCAAATGCTATCCTATTGTTGTATGGATATGTCTTGTCAACTTCAATATTTCCTTCGATTCTATTATTTCATGGTCGTATCAGATTTTCAATGAGTTTTCTCTTGAATTGTGGATTTGTGAAGAGCTACACCTGAAACGAATGTATGAATATGACATCGTATATGGTTGAAGGTGTTGATGAGTTGTATGAGTGGATTCTCTTGTTATAACTTAGCCTTTTACATTTGATATTGAAAGGGTAAGTCTCAAATGCTTTATTTTTTGCAATGTTGCTATTATCTTTTAGTTAAAAAAAATTCGCTTGTTTTTCTAAAGCATTGCAAAGACCATTAAGAGCTTTACCTAATAGTGAATAGACAATATATGTGTGTGTGTGTGTGTGTGTGTGTGTGTGTGTGTGTGTGTGTGTGTGTGTGTGTGTGTGTGTGTGTGTGTGTGTGTGTATGTATATATGTGTATATATATGTATATATATATATATATATATATATATATATATATATATGTATATATATGTATGTATATATATGTATGTATATATATGTATATGTATATCTATGTATATGTATATGTATATATATATACGTATATATATATATATATATATATATATACATATATATACATATATATATATATATGTCTATATATGTATGTATATATATATGTATATATACATATATACATATATACATACATACATATATACATATATATATATATACATATATATATATATATATATATATATATGTATATATGTTTATATGTATGTATATATATATGTGTATATATATATATGTGTATATATATATATATATGTGTGTGTATATATATATATATATATATATATATATATATGTATGTATATGTGTGTGTGTGTGTGTGTGTGTGTGTGTGTGTGGCGCTTGGTTGTTTTGCATTGTGTGATATGTTATTTTTCACATATTGTTGTTCTATTAAGATATGAACAACGAGGATATGTTTTCCTATTTTTATTCAGCATAAATACATTGATTTATGAATAGAATGAATTATCTTATTTTCAAATAAAAGTGTTGATGTGGACTATTTGTTTGTTATAAATATACATCAATTTTTTTACATAATTTAATTATTCTTGTAATGAAGTAAACAATATAGGAATAACATTTTATTGGATTTGATATGGATTTTTGTTATGTTATTTAGATTTATAGGTTTTCGTTAAGTGTGCAAAAAAATATGTTGAGATTTTACAAGTTCTACCCTTGTAATATAACCCGTTATGTTTTTTTGTCCTTCATCCCGAGATAGAATGTTACGTGTAAATATACTAATCTTGTTATGTATGATATTTTATTATATGATTCTCTCTTATTTATGAAATTTATAATACATCATGTATACATATCTTCAAACCATTGTGACAAAATGTGCGTATGGTTATGCATCTTTCATACATATCTACCATACAATTCCAACTAGAATATCTTAGAAAAGTTTCTTCTCCATAATATATTTTTCATTTGTCTATTGATATGTTTTTAATGTTCATTTCATTGTTTACCATACAGAAATTCACATTTTAATTATCTTCTATTGAAATAAAATGTTTGTTTTAGGTTAGCTTTATGCTTACTAATTGCATTTTATTGAAACCTACCAAGGTCTTTCTGAAACCACTAAAGACTACAAGACCACAAATATTTTAGGAATTTTTCGATTGGTTCACATGCTTCTAGATTTTTCATGCATCCTCCTTATATTAAGGGTACTTGAGCTACACAAAGTTAGCATGGTGCCATAATTAAAATATTTTCTAAGATGAGCATTAAATTTATTTTGGCAAACATATATAAATTCAATGAACTAGACTTGCAAATCATGTTTCGTTCTCTCTAGGTGCATGCTTGGCTTATCAATTAGTTAAAAAATTGTTGGATGGATTGTTAGATATAATATGAATAAATACAAATAAGAAGAATATTGTTATTTTAGTAGTTGCATATCTATCCATGTAAAATCATGTAGCTATTTATGAATTTTTTTATAGATTAATTCATAGTTGGAAGTTCACACTTGTCGTGTTATGGATTTGTAGTACATTTTGGAGATTAGGAACATTATTTTACTTCTCGACTATTATATTTTATCTAACAATGTTGTTGTTTCTTGAAATTATTAGCATTACGAAATGAAATGCACTGAGTTTTTCTCGGGGTTACAAATTAAACTTCTTGTATATTCTATCTATCATTAGCTTATTGATCCACTAAGGAATAACAGGAGTAAAGTGTTAATCGCTATATAAATTTTTGTTTTTCTAATAGTATATCTAATGATTTTATTATATACATATCACACCACACCATTTAACCTTGTGCCTTTTAAATATACAAAACGAGTAATGATTGGAATGGTTTAAATTCATTAAATGTTATTTTTAGAAGAGTACCTCTCAATCATTTCCATGTCACTATGGGCGTGACCATTACATATAATGGCACAATTGCTAGTATTTTGTACGTGACAACAACATTATTATTGTCTTTATTTTTACATGTGATTCTCCATACAAAGAATTAATTTTTAAACAAATAATCAAATTCATTTATTGCATGAATTTCAGCATTCAATGAGTTGTTACCTATATGAATTTATTGTGTTCTACATTCATATGGATTTTTGAACAAATAGTCGATTCTATTGGTGGAAACCATGATGTGCAAGATAAAGGAATGACCTGCAATAGACAGAAAGCACATAGTTGAGGAAATGAGTAATCTAAATGCATGTAAGTAAAATAATAGTTAAATCATACATGAGAAGTATGAAAACGTGGGACACACATCATGTCATGAGACAATCCAAGCCGGTAGGCCTACAAACAAGAGCATTCAATAAAAAAGATAGGAATGACACCATAAACATATAACACCTATGGTGTTGCAAGGAAATTGAGGAACATAAGCCATGATAAATGAAAATAAGCAAGTAGTAATACACACGCAAAAGTAAGTATGCATGAAACAAGAGGGTCAAAAATGATAATATGATATAATAGTCAATATATGTGCAACTTTGTAACATAATATACATAAATGTTACATAAGAGACATGTGTTAGTCATGTTAGCTAAAAATATAACATATACACAATAGTTGTAATCAAGAATAATGAGGAAGTAAAAGTAATTATAATGAAATAATAACACTTAGTTTATCTTGAAAAACATATATGTTCCCGATTACATAGGAATTTTGGTTAAAGGGTGGGTCGGCCAACACCTATCATCATGTACTACCCTGTGTTTTTATTATATGATGCTCAAAATACCTCATGAATGCATGTGTGTAAAAATTAAATAAGTATGTTATCTATAAAACCAAAGTGACAAAAAAATGTATAATGTAAAGTGTTAACAAGTTAAGTGAAACACATACAAGTCCTTATTTTGTGATTTCTCACTTTCATTTTTATCATAACTTCATCTTTTCTATCTATGCTTAGTACTTATAATATTCATTTCAAACCTGTAATTACAATAAGAACTGCATATCCTATCAATACATCAACCTTAACCTTCCTTTACAATGTATATCATGGACTATGTCTTCCCAAAGCCAAAAATATAGTGTTTGAGTAATGTTATCAATAGACACAACTAATCCAACACCAAAGCTGAAAAATACACTTATTTCCATTAAAAGCACATTTTTTTATTTCAAGAAACGGTGTATATGGCTCATCTATTATATATGTCAATTTCTCAATAATCTCATACTCGCGTTTCACTAAAGACTAGATAACAAAAATAATTTTTGATGATAACAACTATACATTACAATGAAAAACATCTCCAACATTGAAAATTATATCATCTTTTTTATTAGTTTGAACTTATGACTCTATCTGGGTATCCTTGTCCACATGCCACCAAGGGTGTTTTTCATGATCTTATGTAGAAATTGTTTATAAAAATATCATATTAGATTTGCAAAATAATTGAGGACCATATGTTGTATCAATATTTCATCACGTGTGTTGGGCTTAGGTTGAAAAATGGTCTATATCACGACATATAGATTGAGTGTCTAAGACTTTGTAAGAAAGGAATAAGAAGGGACATATGTCAATTTCTCCATGATCTTAGACTCAGTTCTCAGTGAATATTAGATATAAAAAAGAAATTTGGATGATAAAAACCATACATCACCATGAAAAATATATCCAACATTTAATATCATAACATCTTTTTATCAATTTTAACTTGTGGCTCTATTTGGGTATCCTTGTCAACATGTCACCAAGGTTGTACTTCTTGATCTTAGGAAGAAATTGTTTATAAAAATATCATATTAGGTCCTGAAAAGAATTCAGGAAAATATGTGGTATGAAAATTTTGTCACATTTATTGGTATTATGTTGAAGACTAGTTTTTATCATGACTCATTGATTGAGTGTCTAAAAGTTGCAAATAAATGAAGAATAAGGGATTGGTAAGCCAATAATCACCTCAAATTTTATAAAATCATGTAATCATATTGTGCAAAATGTTGATCTTGATTTCCACTTTGAATCCATGTTTAAGTTATTGCTTCTATAATATAATTCTAGTATAGTATAACATCTTCCTCTTTTTTGTCTATACATTTCCAAGATTTTTTTCTATTATGTACCTATTTTGCTTTTGTATGTTACACTCTATTTTAACATTTGTGAACTATTTTAAGAATTATCTATGCTCTCTAGGATTTTTCACTCGTTTTAGCACACCTACAAATGATACCCTTTTTCCTGGTCTATGGGGTGATGTTTTCCACCTACTTGAACTAGAAATTACCTCTTTGTGTGTCTCACTCAAAGATATTGTTAATGAAAATGGTTATCAAGAAAAAGGTTCCACATACATGAAATGCTCGATTATATATTAGTGAAATATCTTGAGCATCTCTACATGAACCAAGAGGATATTATACAAAAATATAACAAGAAAGTTCATTTTCATGTATTTCACATTTGTAAGCTTGTCCTAAAAAAGAATAAGAAGAGTACGAATGCCATAAATTTAATCTATGGAGAGTTTAAACCTTACAGGATCGGACCCTATGTGTTTATTGAAATGATTAGCTATGGTGTTTAGCGTTTAGCCTCTATTGAGGGAAAAATTGTATAAAAATGATGAATACTATGCATTTGCATAAATATTACACTTGAAATACCTTTCATCTACATAATTATTTTTAAAAATTAAAAGGATTCATATAAACACATACTATGAAGGCATTCACAAATTTATGAAAACAATACAATATTGGGACATGTTTTTAGTTTAATTGGATAGCTCATTAATATATACATGTTATTTTTCATATTGGTTTGATATATAACATATTTGTTCTATGAATCTTTACATAGATCCATTCACGATTTATATTGAGCTTGATGTAGGACACACAATTTATACATGATGATGGATGTAGGTCTAGTTCCTTCTCATTGACACTAACATTTTTGGGAATTTCCTACACTATATAAAAAAATTCATCATAATTTCTTTACACTTCCCCATAAAACTTGATTAAATACCTAGTTTATATGCTATATTTTTGCCTAAAAAGACTAACACGTGTTTTCTACAACACTAATGTTTATTGTTATCTACATTGTTACTCTCTAGTTTTTACTATGCTTGTCTATGAATTTGTCTTCTGAATAGGGTTTATATGGGAGGAAGATCTAAAAACATATGTTTGTTAGCAACAACTACATTTGAAAGAAGATTGAAAGAGGAGCAATATTCCATATTTTTCTCCATGTGTTCAAGGTTATCAAATGGTTTTTGATGCTTATCGCTGACACATATTGATGTCCTTCTTTGTTTGGTGGTTTGTCACATGTGTTTATCCCATGTTTTATGAAATATTAATCAAGTAGTTAAATCTTGTTGTGTGAAAGTGAGACTTGGACCAGGATGATTAAATCCTAGAAAATGTAGATGGGTTTGTTATAATATTTTTGGTATTCCTTATTGCTCCTAGAAAATAATTCATGAGAAAATACAAATCTTCCCATTATGAAATATTTTCAACTATTATTTAGGATTTTTGATGGAAAGGATCGAATTAATTCGAGATTTACAAATTTATTATGATCTTTCACCCTATTTTTCATTTGTTATTTTTCATGACTTTTTATTTTAATTTTGTTATATTTTTAGTTTATGCCATTTTCGCTAGAGTTTTACAAAGCCATGAATAAACATGGAATCTTTGACATGTTTTAGGAAATCCTCTATTTGTATTTACTAAAATTCTAAAATCAATATTTAAAAATGTGACTCACTTTGTATATAAAGGTTAAAAATTACCAAGCGAAGAAGAATACTAGTTTGAGATTGAAAATCCATCATTTTTAAATAAAATATTAGTATTTGGACATGTTTTTAAATTAAGGATGAGATAAGTAAAACTCAAATATTAATTAGAATAATAAGATTATATTTATTAGTAGTAATCACATCCTCATCCTCCATGATGTTGGAAATTGATTAATTTATATATATTCCTAGATCAAAATGTGACTTTGATTAGAAAGGACATAAAATCTCTAATCTAATCTATGGTGAATATAATAAGTTTCTAATATAAAATTATTTTGTGTTGAATTAGTGAAATGCAAAATTGTTTTACTAATAATATTCATAGTAGAAATTTAATAAATACAAGAGGGAAACGGTTAGTGTTACTAGTTATAACCAACGTAATGCCTAAGTTGAGGAAACTGCCATTACAATGTAATAATAAGCTTATTTAACCTAACATTTCCCCCTTATTATATTGTTTTTTACAAATGTACCCCCAAATCAAGTATCATCTCGCTATTAAGATTTACAAGTTTGTTAAGTCGTGATGTATCCTTTCAGCTCCCTACGATGAGGAAGACGTTTTAATTTTTGTGAACTTCTGTGATCAAATATGTTCTCATTTTTAAGTTTAATATCAAGATGTGAGCTCAATATGATTGTGTAGTGCAATCCAGGATGCTCCCGAGGGTGTTTGATATTGATTCTTCATCATCGCATTATATCCTTCTACAAGATTGACATGAATCTTCTCCGTCTAGACATCAAACAAGACTTAGTCACTATGTACAAAAATTACAATTTTTGAGACTTTGAATCAATGCAAATTATAAATTTTTGATACTTTGAATTCGATTCTCTAGAATCACCGCATGTCTCTATGGTTTCTTGCAATGTTACTAACATCTCCGGGAGTTATTGTCATGTTCTCATCGCTACATACAATCATAGGTGGTTATTCACGTTCTTCTATTATAATTTTATACAATTTTGATGAAAGAAGTTGGGGTTTGAACTTGTTTTATTCCAATTTTATTCATATAATTTCCACACGTCTCCGATATTTTATAAGCTCAAGGTTGGAAAAAAATTGCATGGAAGGTTTCACATGTTTCACAAAAATTCATGTCTCCTTCTACCTTTGATCGCATGTTCTTGTTATGTCTTATCCGACGCAATCAAATCATGCCAATAGAGATGAAACAAGAAAATATAATAGAGGTAGTTGGTTTCTCTGCCAATCTCGAATTCCTCCACCTCGGGTGTTGGATGATGCCAAACGGTAGTTATTCATTGTGAGGCCTTGTTTCATCCTCTTCGTACTATTGTGCCAACCAATGTCGATCTCTCGGTTGGTATACAATGTATGGGTTATCACTAACAGAGAAATTTTTACTTAGAGATGGGAATATATGATAAAGCAATATCAAATTACATAAAAATGGCTTGGAGCTTAATCATACTAATAAAGGACTAAAACCAGACCTTACTAATTCATCACCATTTGGAAATATATTTATAGGATTTGGAGTTATGGGTAAAACTAACATCTAACCCAAAAACAATATTGTATCTACAACAACCGTACATCATGAAGATGATTTAGGAAATTCAAGAAAATCCTAACAATATTAATTTATATCTTAACGACACACAGATGATGTAAGCATTACGTGTGATATTGAATGTCCACTGCTCCGACTGATGATGATGCTTCTAAACTATGTGGTCATAGACCCTTGACATATGAATTATTTTCTAAGCAGTGACCAAGGTAGGAAGACTAGTCTAGAAAAAGGATGTAAAACACTAAAGCTTGATTCCATGTGCACAAGTCCGGTTGTTCATAAGATTCAAAGACCAAACAAAAATGGATTCTCACCTTTTCTCTTCCACACTTCTGTTATGCACAAATCATATCAACAGGTTGGTTGTATGCCAAGTAGGAATTAAACTCCCACCCCATATAGACAAAGGCAAATAACTGGTGCTCTATATCTAGGTACGCGGGTCTATGATAGATTTCTGACTCATGGGTAGAATTGGATGTAACCACACGAGGTTGTGCATAGGTGAAATAATCTTCCACACTTCCCACACCTCCAAATTTATCTTCTTCCTATTGCTACACTAATAATGTTGAGTGTGATACCATTTGTTGGATCGGGAAATGTAAAATTGTTCGAATAATATTATTAATAATATAAATAGTATAAATATAGGAGGAAGCAATTGGATTTTCTGGTTATAACCAACATAATGGCTACATAGAAACAAATTCCCTTACAAATTCATAATAAGCTTAATTAGGCTAATATTTTGTATCCTCGATTAAATTTAATTAAGATAATATTTCTTAGGAATCATCTAAATTTTACATATTCTATGTTATTCAAGCATTTCCAAATTGTGAGAGTAGAGCATATTTTGTAAATGAAGTACAAAATTGATATTTGTTATGTATTGCGAGGTACATGTGTTCATGAATGTATTATAAAACATAGTGGTAGCTATAGAAACAAAATCACGCACTTTGGGTACATTTATAGGTCCTAATCACATAATATTATTCATATGATTCCTAAGTGAGAAAAATAGCAATTAACAAATATCTTTGGCCTTTTTTCTTTGTTCATGTATTCTTCCTCGCTCTTACACCCTATAGCCTATTTGATGCTTTACTATTTTTTATTGTATCACTGAAACCAATCCCATCTAGGGCCTTGATTCTCAACAACCCTCATCCTTCTGGGTGCCCTGACCTCTTTTATCATTTGGGCATCGTATTTTCGTATGGGTCAAACTTTTGGTTCTTAATTAAAAATTAAAAAAGGTACTCATATAAATATAAATCTATGCAACCATAGTAAAGGACCAAGCTCTAAGCATCTACTACTATCACCTAAGGTTGCATCTAAAGACATTACAAGAGCATCAAAGCATCCATCTAGCTTAATTCAAGGGATAAGGGACTACATTTTCCCATCCACACATCTACATACATTTCTACATCTAACTATTGTTCGTTATCAAATGCATATTACACAAGAGCCACCTAGTGCACAATTCTTACACACACACGCATGAGAACCACATGGAGTCTAAAATGTAGTACAACACTCGATCGTAAGATCACTCTATTGAGTGACCTTTAAGGTCATCTGAATCCCCATTTACAAGTTTTTAATTTTAGGATTTGATATTTTATAGGGTTTTATAGGTTATCTTTATTTTTGTAGGTTACATGAAAAGTTTACGAGACAGAGTGTGACACAAAGGTGATCAACAAAAAGGATGGTGAACCTATTATGACATAATGAAAATGATTTTATGAGGTTCTTCGTAGTCAAAGTAACCTAGAAGATGTCACCAGCACCCTAGGTGGCCCCGACCTACTCCATTTACCCTACTCGGGTAGATCCACCGGTCACACAATTTTATGAGATCGGTTGCAACACATTTTTTCACATGTTCATCAGTTTTTAGTGCATACATGGTTCAAGATAAATTACAAAATCAGCTAAGCATTATTTCCATTCTTTTACACTTAGGGTTCCAATTTAATCTAGCTTATTACTTGTGTGATATATGTACTTTAGTTATATATCTATTCCATGTGACTTTGAAATATCTAGGGTTTTACAACAAAATGATTTTTGTTAAATAATTTGGTGAACCCATCTCATTCAAAAAATCTTAGGGTCCTCATACTTGCATTTCTCATTTTCATGGGACCCTCTCATTTTCGATATTTCCATCCTTGATTTTTTGCTATCCAATCTTGATTGTAGAGCTAAAATCATTACTCTTTTAGTACAGTCATATTCCTTTTATTACCCATCCATATGTCATATATCAATCATTCATAGATGTATTTTAATAACAACTTACATTCCCATCTGACATAGATGATCATATTTCTATTTATGAAAATGATCCTCCCCTTTATATTAGGGTTTTCATTAGTAACATGGGTATCAAACAAGTAATAGTCAACAATGGATCTGAGCTTCATCTTTGTAATTTATCATTAATATGGAATATAGGACTTCACTTGTATTATCTTAATCCAACATCTTTTCACTTCAGTGCATATGATTCTTCAACTCTTCCATGCGTAGGAAGCTGTTACCTTGTTTCTTAAAGTTAGGCCAAAACTATTCATGTTCTATTTTTGTCATGGATATTCTAGTTCAATACTGATTGCGTACTTGGTAGGTCATGGCTTCATGCTATCTAGGAAATAACTTCTACATTTCAAAAATGTGTTTAATTCTTACTAAAGGCTTTGAATATGCGGTGGATAGTAGTTGAGACCCATTCAAATATTCTTGTCTAGATCAAACCACTACACGACATACTCTAACTCCTACTATTATGCATCCGTATGAAGACTAGTAACACTGTAGATTACCATGAAACATTATATCTTCTCAAAGGAACTATTTGTGCATTAAAACCATCCGGTGAACATTTTTTTCCACCTCTAAATACTAATACAATGGTACTTTATCGGGGCATTTCCATACATTAAACATAATAGCACCTACCCCATCTTCTCATAGGTAACCTACATCTATGCATTTTCTTTCACATGCACTCTTTTCATTGTCAATACTTATTGGCCACACATGAATCCATTCGATCCCACTCGCTTTGACACTTTTTACACATATGATGGCTTGGCTCATCTTGAGTTCATATTCGAGGATCTCCCATATCCATATCCATAGCCTCATCTATATCATGGATTCTTTCGCATCATTTTTTTTAAGGCCTTCATGCCTTTCATTTATCACTCTTGTGCACACTCCTCATACATCTCCACTCTTACTAGGGTAGTCTTAGCTTGACTATATTATTGGTAATTGGGATTTTGGTCATATTGACATTTCATTTCCCATGCCCTTCACCATTTTTTTATTTACAATGATTCATTTCTCGGTTATTCACAAAATCTTACTCCCTTGTATGCACATGGATGTCTGCTACCACCTTTCACTTATGAATAAAACACAATGGAAATGTAAAGTTAATGCCATAGTGGCTCGTTATATGATCAACCTAACACTATTTTTTATCAAGTCTTTGATGCATCTCCAATTTACCTTGACCATACCAATGAAGATCTCTTAGATGACGTTACTTGATTATTCTTCACAACATATACTTTAGGGACATCATGCTTCCTCCCTCCCATTTCAACATTCTAAGGTGTCTATTTCATCTGCTCGTACACTTTACAATCTACACATCATCAAAAATTTGATACACTCTTGTATCATTACACTACCCTATAACACACTCTTGTGCCTGCTATAGTTCACACTTTACTATTGAGGGCCTACTACATTCATGAACCTCACACACTAAACATTTAACACTCCATGTATTCATAAAACATCTCTCTCCACATTCAATTCTCACAACATCAAACTACCCCCTTTACGCACTCTAGTTCTATGGTTCATACTCGACTACTAAGGGTCCCAATCTGAAATAAATGTCACCACATGAATTCAAACTCCATAAACTCTATGCTAAATTCATCATATATTTCTAGCACACAATTCAAACCATTTCCCGATGATGCACTATTGTTCTATCATTCATTCTTGATTGTCGAGGAGTATTTTATAAATCAACCTCATCTCATGCATACACATCTACTCAGGGGGCACACTTCTCCTACCGGACTCACTTTACATTACATTCCATACACACTCACAACATATTGCATATCTTGGTTGAACTTATTCATGCATTCTTATACTCGTTACATGTACACTTTGTTCGCATGCTAGATGGATACATTGCATGTCATCATCTTTTCTATATACACATGTTCATTAACTTTTTCTCTAGTTGTGAGTGCGGCTTTCTACAAATCCTTAAATACAACATGGATGTTTGTAAATGTACCTCTTACTATTCCCACCAAGGATCCTATGGACATCCACTTTCATACTCATTATAGGTGATATTGTTTCATTTTATACAACTTCATATATTTACTAAACATATTACATTGTAGTGATATATACACATTTTGACATACTTTCTATCTTTCTAACATGTTAAACAAGTACTTCCTATACAATATTTTCTTTATAGGTATATTTTATACCATTCTTTTCTACTACTTTTAATGTTATTATTTTCCATTTATTGTCATTGTATGTCATTGTTTGCAAGCTATGACCTTTATCTTGTGTGCACATTATATGATTTTTTCCACTTCCTCCCTGATTATCTTACGACATTGGGAGCAATGTCCCATGTTTGAAACCCACTTTTTTGTCTACTTTATATTCTTGCGTGTTATCTTACACATTGTATTCTATATGTGTATTTCTCTTGTTTCTAAAAATACATGTTTACTAGCCACTTTGTTTATGTGTTCTTTGGTTTCTACCATCCACATTCCCTCCCCGTTGGGCATCAATTTGAGATGTAAATTTGGGTCCTCAGTGGGCCTCATTATCCTTGAAATATCGCATGCACCCCAAATGATGGGAGCATATACCATTTGAATTATTCACCCCATACAACAGTTCATAGTCATAGTACAACACAGTTTGGTATGCGATCAACACGATCTGATTTCATAAATGACCCGAATCGACTTGGGTCTTCGCTTTATACTGAGACACTAGAACCTAGATCTAAACATTACTACCTAGGCACTCCTAACCTTTCTTGGGTTCCTAAGACTAGGGGAAATTATAGTTATTTTATCATATTGACAAAATTTCTAGTATTTTACACAATGAATTTCACTGAACATGTACAATCCTCAAAAAATCAACATGCATGCTACCTCCCTTTTATTCTATTTCAGTTATATTGAAATCAATTGAAATGGATCGAATTAGAACAAATTAGGATCACACCATCTGTAGTGGTGTATAAATCTTCGAGGATTGAGTCGGGGACGAATAATAACACTAGACCTTTCTCTTTGACACTCTTCTTCAGTGGCACGAGATCACCAAAAAAATTCACACTTGGCATGAGATCAACCAAAAAAATCATTTTTGTTTTGATATTTATCAAAAAAATGGTTCTTATACAACTTTCATGACACTTTCTATCATTTTTACTCATCATGGATTAAGTGCACACATTAATTTTTACTAATATTTCTGCATTTTTACGTACTTTTACTTATTTTTACACATTTGGATCAAATTTTTCACATACACAACTTTGAATACACTTTTTATCTTCTTTTTTACAGGTTCTTCCTTATAAGAAGTAGTATAAAGTCGAATGCAAGAAAAATGACAATAGGTATGACACAAAGACAAGAAATATAATTTTTACCCTTAGGGTAACTTCCTCTTTCCTAGCTTAGCTTTCATGCTTCATTTTTATCACTCCAAGATTTTTCTTGTCTCCTGGCACACTTTTCACCATCAATCAACATGGTTTTCAAATAGGTATCTCTTATCTAATTTATGCTATCATTTATTCACTCAACAACATAAATTGGTGGAAAATGTAGACACTAAATCATGCACTTTGGGTACATTTCTAGGTCCTAATCATATACTACCATTCATATGATTCCTAAGTGAGAAAAATAGCAATTAACACTTGTATTTGACTTTATTTTCTTTGTTCATTTCTTCCTCTTGGCCTCTTAAACCGCATAGCCATTAGATACTTTATTATTTTATCTTTTATCACTCTAGACACCGGACACTAGCCATGATGCAAGCACCGGACACCCTCGTCCTTGGGCACCCAGGACATCTTTTATCTTGTTCGCCCCTTTTGGGACTCTTTTATATTTTGAGAATATTTTTTTCTTATAGGTATTCCTTTTAGTTGTTAATTATGAAATTTAAATAAGGAAATCATATAAATAAAAATATATGTGATCATAATAAAGGACCAAGATCTAAGCATCTACCGCTATCACCTAAGTTTCTATACAAATACATTATAAGAGAATCGAGCATCCATGTAGATTCATTCAAGGAAGAAGGGACTACATTTTATGCATAAAGGCATATGAGGGGAATCTCATTTTTCCATCCACACATCTACTTACATTACTACATATAGTTATTACTCGTTATCAAGTGCATCTTGCATAAGAACCACCTAGGGCACAATTCTTACACACACACACACACACACAAACACACACAAGAACTACATGGAATATGAAATCTAATCCAATGATCAATCGTAAGTTCACTCTACCAGTGACCACCGGGGTTAGTACGAATCCGTATTTGTATCTTTTTTTTTTTTATTTTTAGGATATTATGTGTTTTGGGGTTTCGCATGTTATCTTTCTATTTACAAGTTATAGAAAAATTCCATAGACATATTGTAATAAAAGGTGATAAAAACGAATGTTTGTGAACCTCTTGCAACACAAAAAAATCATTTTTTGAGGTTCTTCATATTCACGTGTGCCAGGAGTAGTACTGCAGGTGCCCTAAGTGCCCCGACCTACTCCAAGCACCCGGTCTAGATAGATCAAATGGTTTCACCATTTTTGAGAGAGTTGCAACACTTTCTTCTACTTATTCATCATATTTTTAGTCCGACACATTTTAGGATAAATTGTAAAATCAGATAAGCATTCTTTCCTTCTCTTGCACTTAGGTTTCCAACTTCATTTAGCGTATTGTTTGTCTCATATTTGTACTTTTTTGTTATATCTATTGCTGTGACTCTAAAATATCTAAAGTTTTATAAAAAAATATTGTTTTTGTTAAATCAATAGGAAAGAAACTAAATTTTGACAAAATTAATGAGATCATTTTTATTAATTCAATTTATACCATGAAATATAAATAGGTGGTTACATGTGGTCATTTGTAAAGGTAGAGGATTAAGGCCATAGATAATATCAAATAGGGGTATTTACTAAATCGAGTAGTTAAGAACAAAAAGAGACATATATAAATAAAATAATTCTAAAAAACAATAAAATGTTTAAAATATATGTATTTCAGAGGAAAACATGATTTTATGTTCACTTTTCCTTACCTATTTAGATGATAATTCGCATGTCTTTTTAAATTCATTTTTATGATAAATGGCTACTTATTTTAGGATTTTAGCGCAAATAAGATCTTTTAGAGAATTTCTTATAGTGTTAAAATGCATAAGATATTTTTACTCTCTCTTGTCCATCTTATTTCTCAAATTTACAAATGTTATCCTATTATTTTATGGATTTTTCTTGCAAAATTTAATATTGTCTATTGATTCTATTATGTCATGGTGGTATGGGATTGTCAATGTTTTTCCTCTTTAATTAAGACTTGATGAAGATCTAAGGCTGTAAGGAATGTATAAATATGACATTGTTTATAGGTAAAGGTGTTGATGCATTGTATGGTTGGATTCTCTTATTATACCTTACCCTTTTAGATTTGATATTGAATGGATAAGACTCAAATCCTTTAGTTTTAGAATTTTCCTACTATCTTTCTTTTAAAACATTTTTCTTGGTTTTCAAATGTATTGTAAATTCCATTAAAAGATTTACCTAATAGGAATTGAATATATATATATATATATATATATATATATATATATATATATATATATATATATATATATATATATATATATATATATATAGTTATGGTGATTGGTTGTTTGTTATTATGTGATATGTTATATTTCCCATAGTTTTGTTTCTTCTATTAAGATATAAAAACCAAGGATATTTTTTCCTATTTTCATTCAACTTAAATACATTGATTTATGAATATAATGAATTCGTAATTTCAAAACAAATTTGTCGTTGTGTACTTATTTGTTTGCTATAAGTAGATTACATTTTTGATATAGTCTAATTGTTCATGTTATGAAGTAAATAATCAAGGAATAACATTTTATATCCTTTCATATGGTTTTTATTACATTATTTAGATTTCTAGCCTTTCATTAAGTATGTAGAAACTAAGTTGCACTTTTACAAATTCCTTCCTGGTAATACAATATTTTCATATTTTTTTACTTCATCTTAGATATAATGTTGCATGTAAATATATTGATAATGTTATGGAGGATATTTATTATATGTTTATCTATTATGTTTGACATTAAAAATATATCATGTTTGCATAAATTGTAACCATTGTAGAAAAAGTCGCATATGCTTATGCATCATTCATACATATCTACCATGGCACTTACAACTATAATATCTTCATAAAGTTCCTTCTCCATAATATATTTTTTATTTATCTATTCATATGGTTTTAATGTTCATTTCATGGTTTACCATATAAAAAATCATGTTTTAATGCTCATGTCTTAAAATATTTTTTTTTGTTCATGTTAGCTTTATGCTTACTTACTACATTTGTTTGCAAGCTACCAAGGTATTTTTATAAACCATTGTATACTACTGAGACCACAAAACTTTTAGTTTTCTTTTATTAGATCACATGCTTCCATATTTTAAATGCATCCTTTATATATGAACACTACTTGAGCTACTAGAAGTTACCTTGGTTCCATAATCAAAATTGTTTCTAGGATGAACATTGAATTTATATTGATAAACACACACACACACACATTCAATTAACAAAACCTGCAAACCATGTTTAGTTCTCTCATCCCTATGCTTTAATTTTCAATTGGTAAATTTTTTTGCATAGATCATTAGATATAGTATGAATAAATACAATGAAAAATAATATTGGTATTTCAGTAGTGGCATATCTAGCCATGTAGAATTTTGTATTTATGTACAATGTTTTTGTATTGATTAATTCATTATTTAGGTTTAAACCTATAGTGTCATGGATTTTAACACATTTTTGAGATTAAGACTATTACTTTAGTTCTCTAATTATTATCTTTTGTCTAACAATGCTTGTATTGATTGAACTTTTTAGCATTACTAGAATGAAATGCACCCAACTTTAATTAAGTTACAAATTCAAATTCTTGTATATTCTATCTATCGTTAACTTATTGATCCACTAAGGAGTAATAGGAAGAAAATCGCTTTTTTAATATTGGTAAATAGTTTTTGAAAGGGACTATACCCTTGTGTACTGAGAAGAAGGCCTAAAAAGCTGGAATAAGAGAGAGAGCAGAGAAGTCAGCATGTAGAGCACAAAAGTTACAAAAGAAAGAACAACGAAGCCCGAAACAGCTACATAAACGAGACTTAACAAAGAAAACAACGGCAAAAAAGCGCAAGCCCAATGCCCAAGAAGCTAAAGTAATAAAAACAATAAGGACCAGCAAAAGTAGTCGGGACTACTTCTTGGCCGCTTTGATCAATACTCGTCTTTACTCTTTTCCAAGCATGATACATGCCCAACGTGGTCAATAGGAAGAAAATCGTTAATCATTTATAGAATTTTTTTTTTTTTTTTTTTAATAAGATATTTAATGATTTTTGTATGTGCATTTCATACCACACAATTTTAATTTTAATATCACCTTGTACCTTTTAAATATATCAAAATACTAATGATTTAAATGTTTTAGATTCATTAAATGCTTATTTTTATAGTTCTACCTATCATTCTTTTCCATGCCACTATAGGCGTGACATTTGCAACTAATGGTGCAATTGCTAGTATTACATAGGTGACAAAAAAATTATTATTCTCTTTATTAATACATGTTCTCCTTAATACAAATTATGAATTACCTGGCACAAAATATTCTGAACCTCATCATTGAAGGAGACTCCCTAAATATCATTAATCTTCTTAAGCAGTGCTCATCTCCAAGCTGGAGCATCAAGGATTTTATTGCAGAGTCCATAAGTATTAGTCATACTTTCAATAACATCAGGATCATGCATACCTACAGGGAGGGTAATAAATTGGCGGATGTGCGTTGGAAAATTATGGCATTAATGTTAACCTTACAGTTTGGGACAATAATAGCATCCCTAAACAGCTTCAAAACAAGCATTCAGGCGGAACTCCATACGTAAGCAATATCTTGAAATGAGTTATGAATTTTGGGTGTGGATCAAAAATACTCCCACACGTGTTGATTTAAAGTATTGGTTTATGCAAATCATGTCTAATAATCAAGATAGTGTGAATCATATGGGGAATTTCAAGTGGAGATACACGGTTTTGAAAATCGCGCATGCGGGCTGCATTGTGACTGTTAAAAGGTGGATTCAAACCTCCACGGAAACCGAAGGCGGCGATAAAGTGATTGATGGCAGGGAGCGGGCTATTCTCACACGCATTTTTCAGCAGGCTCAGATTAGCAGACACATGCAGCCGATTGTGGGAATAGCAACAGCTCTCATTTCCATTATTGTGCGGATTACTATAGCAAAAGTGGTAGCTTTAGCAATCAATTAGGAATTAGTTGCAATCGTTGAACGAGGAGAAGATGGGGGGTCCTCCTTGTCAAATTGAGCCTAGTGTGGACCCAGACTGGAAAGATAATATTGAGCTATGGAGCATTCTTAGCAAGGGTGGCATAACAAACTTCATGGAAAAAGTTCAGGGGCATGACCAGAGCATCTCTGTGTGTTTTGCAAAGGATTGGAAGGGAAACAGTGGATTATGGGGGGCCGAAGGTCTTAATCAATGAAGAGCTTATTGCTGAAGCGACCGGCCTTGGCTTGGAGGGCTTCAGATTCTTTAACAAAAGGGTCGATAGAGATGTTGAAGAGAGAAGATTTGTTGAGGGAGAGGAGAAACTGACCCACATAGTGGGCCTGCTTGTTAGCTCGATCCCTCGCCATATGATGAAGTAACCCGCATGATGATATGGTTCATCTCCTTGGAAGGAAGGTTTGTCACTGTTCCTGCGAAACACCTTATTTTTCTTAATCATTTTCGTAGGGATCGTTTGGTTTGTTTCCCCCATTACTTGTTGAACTCTCTTGAACGCTCCATTCTTGAGTTTCAAAAGCATTCCCGGGTGGTTCCTTTACACCAAGGGCTCATTTTGTTGTTACACAAATGTTGTCTCCTCAGGTTTCCTGGTCTCCCATCCTCCCCTAGCTCGATTCCCCCTTTGCCGAGCTCTGCTGCTGCCAGCCCTGTTTCTCCTTTCTCTGCCCCTGCCACCGCTGCAGTCACCCCCATGCCAGGCCATTCAGGCTTCTTCTCCCGTTCCCCCTTCTGATGCTCCCACCCCCACAGCCTCTACCTCGCAGAGACCGGTTACTAGGGCTTCTAGGAAGCTTAACCTTGAGACCCTTGCTGTGGAGAAGGGTTCTCATGAATTTGAAATTGCTCATGACCTCCTGCATATCAACAAAGGATTGCATTGGGAAGTGCAATTGGAAAGCCCTACAAAAAGGCTGGAAGCCTTAGAGGTAGATATGAAATTGTTAAAGGATGAAGTTAAAAACTTGACAAAACAGAAAGGAAAGAGGAAGAAGGAGGAGGAGGAGGATGTGGACAGCAGCCAAATTGAAGATATATACAAGAAATTGCACTCCTTGGACTCTCACTTAGGGAAGGCCAAGACTAGGCATGATTACAACATTGCCATCTTTAGGGCGATCGAGGAATTTATTAAACAACACGTCGAAGTGTCTCCAACCTAAGCGAGTGTGCGTGACTAACTTTGGGGTAGCGATAAGGAAAGTAAGAAGACCTTGGAGCAAGCTGGATTCTAATGACGCTGCCCAAATGACTACTTTGGGTATGTTTAAATCCTGGAAGAATATCAAAACCATCATAGAAAAAGCTACTAAGAAGTAGCTGTAGATGCTTCTGCTGTCCTTTTTGTTTTTTTTTGATGTTTTTTACGGATCCTTTACTACTTTTTTGCAGTAATTTTACTATTTTGTCTCGTCTTGGTAGCTGTTTTTTAGCTACTTTGAACATCATTGTAACATTTGGATTCTGATCCTTTTCTCTCTAGTTCTCTTGCTTATTCTGGCTTTTAGGCCTTCTTTTGTAAACAAGGGTATAGTCCCTTTCAAAAAACTATTTGCCAATAATAATAAATAAATAAAATGATGAATTTTTAAACAAATAGTAAGATTTATTTATTGCATTCCTACATTCATATGAATTGTAGCATTAGATGAGATGTTATTCTATTGAAAAGTCTTACAGATATAATAGTTGTACCTATCACTCACAATGCATGAGTTGTATACATTCATAGTGATACTTAAATGTTTCCTAAGGAGACATCACATAATTGATAATAAATTCCAAAAATGAGAGAAATTTGATATCCTTTATTTTTTAGATGTAATTGGCTCAAGTTGTTAATGTTTTTAATTCAACCAACCTATGCATATTTAAAGCTAACAATGATATAATGCACTTATAGTAATTATAATTTCCAATGGCTAATGTATATATGTTTTGAGGATGGCCCTACTAACATACCATATTACTTAATACTTGAAATAGTATCCATGGGAAATACGAGACTCAAACTATTGAGTACCTACTTGCCACACCTATTCGACATATTAGATAGTGGTGCACAATAATTGAGTATTAGCATGTGTGAAGTACGAGTCACGAGAACCATGTTAGATATTAATATCATATGATGTGTGTTGCTTATATTGGAATTTGAAATTTATCTCGATATTAAAAGAGAGAGTGACATCTTGAAAAAGTATGAAGTTTTAGGCCTATAGATATTAATTCCTAATGATTTTACATGTTCTATTCGATATTTAAGAATCATTGGGTTCCTTTTATAAGTGTTCAAGTGAGTATATCAATGTAGTGTCTTAGGATTTCGAGGTTTGAAAATGAGGGATTGGTTATTTATATATTTTTCCTTAGATAATTTTTTTCATAAAAGTTCAAACCAAATAAATTAGAAGACCTAACAAAATATATGAAATTAAAAAAATGGAAGACTTGTAGTTCCAAGACAAGTAAAAATTTAGCTAAGACTGGATATACTTTCCTAGCCAAATTTTATGGCCTTGACAAGGAAACAAATTAGGAATTATCAATTTTAGAATTTGTTACTTGTTATTTTTATATGTATTTTATGCATTGTGTTTTATGAATTTGATGACACTTCATTGTTTAATGATAAAAATCTAAACAAAGATACCTTCGATTGTACAAATTAGGAATGAGAAGGTCATATTTTTAAAGTATCAAGACTGCATTATAAAAACTAATAGTTCTAAAGAGTTAATTTCAAAATTTTAGTTTCTTCATTTGTCCCCATGTAAGTATGAAATGAAATTACATTATGAAAGAAAACGATACGAGTGTGTAGACATGTTTTGTCTCTCTTGAAATATTTATTTTACATAATTTTGTTGTGCTTAGTGTTTGCATGCTATACGATGAAACCTTCAACATGAAGTGTAGTTAATTTCCATGATAAATAATTGATGTTTAACTCGAAAGTAATGTATAACATGAAATATTTACATTTGTATATGTGAGATGAAATGAAATTTATGTAATCATGGAATACACTTGTTTTTTTGGAGAGGGAGAAAATATGATTTTTATCTTGTTCTTTAAAATGTTACATTATTGAATTTGTGGAACTTTGCTTGAGGAATTAGGTGTTGATCGGTCCCTAATTATTCCCAGAGAAACCAAATTAGTAAGTGCATGGAACCCAATCATAATTTTGATAAGAAAAGTATAATAATTAAGTGTCAAAGCATCCTAATAAGGAAGAAGACATGGTATCAAAGTTATTTGGTAACTTTGATATCTTCCCCTTTGAGTGTAAGAGGAAAGGAAATTCTTCCTAGAAATAACTTAGTTGTTTTTATACCCATCATAACCTCATAGAACACACCACTACAAAATAATCTAGGCCCAATTGTATAAATAAGGACACATATTAGACAAAAGAATAAGTGCCCCCATGTCATTTCCATTTTCACACAACTACAATGTCTTGAAATGTTGATGGAGAAAGGAGGATCATGCCCCATATATTTCTAAAACTATAGTAGAAGCTAAATTTCATGGTAGAGGATTTAATTACTTCATGCCTCCTATGCTGGTTTGAGATGACTAAATTAATGATGAAATTTATCCAAACATGTGATACTCTAGCTGAAAACCTCATACTTCTAATAAAATTTATATTTCTAACCCTAGGAAAAATTATGTAGTTATGTCGGGGATTTGTACATATGGTACTAACCAATTTGTATAGTTCCAAACTTATAATTTTTGTTTGATATTTATGTTTCAATAGATCTATGAGTACATGTAGTCTATTTTCACTGTATACTACCCCATTATTCTTACGGTAATATTTGTAAGTGTAGACCATATGTGGATGATTGCCCGTTTTAAGGAATTTGTGAAAACTATGTAAAGAAATTGGCTCAAAAGAAAAGATGTGCTCCCATGTAAAAGATGTCTTAGAGTGTATAAAGTATTATAGAATGTTCAAGAGGTGGCCACCTTCATGAATTGGACCTAAAAAAGAAGGTGTTTTCACATGATGGCAACCATGACGTGCAAAAAGAATGATTGTTATAGAGAAAAACCATGTAGCTAATGAAAATAGTAATCTAAATGCATGTAATTAGAACAACGGTGAAATCATATGTGTGAATTGGGAAAACATGAGATACATATGAAATCAAGGCCCATAGGCTTACAAACAATAGAGGGTAATAATAAAAAGATAGGATTAACACCATAAACATGTGACACCCACAATGTTAAGGAAATTGAGAAAAATAGGCCTTAACAAATGAAAACAAACCAATAATAATACACACACAAAAGTAAGTATGCATGAAACAAGAGGTTTTAAACATGATAAGATGAAGTAATAACTAATATAGGTGAAAGTATGTAACACAAGATATTTCATTGTTGCACTATTCACATGTGTTAGTCCTAGTAGCTCAAAAGATCATTTATACACTTGATTGTAACCATAATGAGGAAATAAAAATAACTATAATGAAACAATAATAGCTTAATGTAGTGTAAACATATATGTTCCAAGATACATAGGAATTTTTATAAAGGGTCATTTAGAACACATCATTATGTAATACCTTGTGTATTTCTTATACCATGCTCAGAATACCTCATGAACATGCGTGTAAAAGTAAAGAAGTATCCATCAAACCAAAGGAAAAAAAAACATATATAGTTTAAAGTATTACAACTCAAGTGAAGCATACAGATCCTAATTTTGTGATTTCCCACTTTCTTTTTAGCCTAACTTCATCTTTTGTAACCAATCTTAGGACTTGTAATATTAGTTTAAAAATTAATTACAATAGGAAATTCATCTCCTATCAATACCTCAACCTTGACCTCTCTTTAAAATGTATATCCTGGACTTTATCTTCCCAAAGCCAAAAATATAGTTTTTAGTAATATTATCAATGGACATAACCACTCTAACATGAATTCTAGAAACTACACTTATTTCCATTAAAACAAATATTTTTTTAATTCAAGGAATAGATTATATGGTTATTCTAGGACATATGGAAATTTATCCATAATCTCAACCTCACTTGTGAGTGGTGACTAAATATAAATAAGAAATTTTGATAATAACAACCAAACATTTCCATGAAAAATATCTCCAACATTTAAAATTATAACATTTTTCTAATTAGTTTCAACTTGTCACTTTGTTTGTATATCCTTTCCCACATGTCGCTAAGGTTGTATTTCATGATCTTAGGCCAAAATTGTTTAGAAAAATATAATTTTATCTTTTCTAATGCATTGAGGAATATATATTGTATCAAGATTTCATCTCTGTGTTGGGATTAGGTTGAATAATGGTCCTATCATGATGCATAGGTCAAATGACTAAAAATTACTAAGTAAAGAATAAGAACATAATGGTAATCCAATAATCACCTCAAATTGCATAAAATCATGTAAGTGTGTTCCATAAAATGTTGATCTTAATTTCCACTTTGAATCCATGGTTAATTCATTTATTTTGTAAGATAATTCCAATCAATTATTTAATATTTTTATTTCTTGTTTATACATTTCCCTTATTTTTCCCTATTATGTATCCATTGCGGTTATTTATATATTACACTCTCTTTTATCATTTGTTCACTAATTTAAGAAAAATAAATGGGATATTATTAATTTTTCCTAGACTAGAACATTTGACAAGTCACAGTAAGAGATCTAAAATACCTATGCTAACAATAAACATGGAAATGAGTGGAATAATCAAATTATCTATGCTCTCTGGGATTATTTCACTAGTGTTAACAATGCTACAAATTCTACCCCTTTATCCTTAGTCTATGGGGTAAATTTATCCTCCTACTTGAATAAGAAATTCATACATGAGTTTAAACAAGGATTTCAAGGACAAGAGTTGCAAGCATTTCAGAGAGGAAAAAATGGGAGGAGCCCCATGCCAGGTAGAACCAGCAGTGATCTAGAATGGAAGAGCAATAAGGAGCTGTGGAACCTCCTCAAGCAGGGTGGAATCACAAACTTCATTGATTGAATTCAGGGGCATGATCAGAGCATTTTGATCCAATTCGCTATGGATTAGAAGGATCAAAAAGTGGAGTATGGAGGACATAAAATCCCCATTAATGAAGAACTAATTGCCAAAGCTACTAGGCCTGGAGATGGAAGGCTTCTGTTTCTTCAACAAGAGGATCGACAAAAAGGTTGAGGAGAAGAAGTTTGCTGTTGATAATGAGGAGCTAGTTTTTGCTACTACGGGTTTGAGGGTAAGTTCTATCCCATCGCCCTTTGATGAAATCACCGTATGATGGTCGGTATATATCTTTGGAAGGGAGATATGTTACAGTTCCTATTAAACACCTAGTGTTCCTTAACCATTTCCGCAGGCAAATCACTATCTGCTTCCCACATTATCTTTTGAACTCCCTCGAACGCTCCATCTTGGAGTTTCAGAAGCATACCCGCGTTATCCCCCGCATCAAGGTCTTATATTCTTGTTGCACAAGCTCTGCATTTCTAAATACACCGGTCTCCCAATCTCCCCAAAGACTGCTTTGTTCCTCTTTCCCACCACCACTACCCCCACCCCCATCCCTTCCACCATGACCCCCACCCCCATCCTTTCCACCACGTCCAAGCCTAAAACAAGGAACCATAAGAAGCCCAAATTCGACACCCTGTTTGAATGAGAATCCTTCCCAACAATAAGGAATTGGAATTTTTCCAAAACCTATTGCACATCACTAGTGCAGGCCATGAAGAGGCCTTACAAAAGAAGGATACAAGAGTACTTCCCAAATTTGGAAGCCTTGGAGAATGAAATGATGAAACTAAAAGAAGAAGTGCAGCATTTGGCCAAGCAAAAAGGCAAAAGGAAGATGGAAGATGATACTGATATTGGAAATAAACAATTTGAGGACATCTACAAAAATCTTAACTCCTTAGACAATCATCTAGGGAGAGAAAAGGATCGCCATGATCACAACATGGCAATTTTTAATGCAATCAGTGATTTCCTTAAACAACATGTTCATAGCATTTCTGTGCTTAGTGGGATCCCGGACACTCTATGGGGAACAGACAAGGAGAGTAGTCAAACCATGGAAAATTTGGATGCTAAGGACCCCACACACATGACAACGGTGGCTCTCTTTACCTCGCTATAAACTATTAAATCCAAAATTACTAGAGCTGCCAAGAAGTAAAGGAGGTCTTCGTTGCCGATGCTCCTTTTCATCATTCTTTTTGTTGTTTTTTTCTATTTTTGGCTACATTGTTGCAGCGCACACTTTGTTTTTCTTTTCTGTAGTAAATTTTTGGTTACGGTTGGCTTTAACACCTATTCTGGATGTTGATCCATTTTTGTGGAACCTATTAATGTTTTATCTGGCTTTTAGGCCCTCTATGTAAACAGGGTATAGTCCCTTCACAACTATTTACCATTAATAAAATAAATAAATTACCTCTATGTTGTGAAATCTCAAGATATTATTGTTAACGAAAATGGTTGTCGAGAAAATAATTGAACATACTTGAAATGCTCAATTCTATGTTGGTATAGTTCTTGAGCATCTTTGTATTTAACAAGAATATATTAAATAGGAATATGATAGGAAATTTCATGTTTATGTATTTCATGTTGGATATTTTGTCCTCAAAGAGAATAGTAAGAGTATAAACCTCAATTATTTTATCTATGGAAAGTTTAAACCTAACTATATCATACCTTATGTGCTTATTGAAAGGAATGCCTATGGTTTTTACAGCTTTTACCATTTAGCCTCTCTTGAGGAAAACCTATTTACAACCCCATGAATACTATAAATTATTATAAATATTTCACTTGAAATGTGTTTCTTCTACATAATTATATATAAAAATCAGAAACATTCAAATAAACACATAATACAAAGACTTTCACACATTTTTATACACTAAAATATTTGGACATGTTTATAGTATAATTGATAACTCATTACTTTATACATGTTGTTTATCTTATTGGTTTGAATAGATAATATATCCTTTATGCATACTCTTTACACAAATACATTCATTAATTATATTGATCTTGATTTAGATCACACACATATTTATAGATGATGACAAGTGTAGATCTAGTTCCTTCCCATTGACACTACTCGTTGAGGGAATCTCTTACACTATACAATTGTTTTTCTTTCATTATAGTTTATTTACACTTCCTTGTCACACTTGATTATATACATAGTGTCTATGTTATATTTTAATCTAGTAGGACTAACACATGTGTTTTTACAACACTAATGTTTCTTGTCATCTATGTTTTTACTCTCACTATTTTCTATACTTGTTTGATACATTACTACCACTACTTGCTTATGAGGATTATTTCCTTTCTTGACTACAATGATTTTTAATTCATTTCTTATAATTGAATAAATTACTTTTATTTATTACTATTATATGTTTTCTTACTATATTCATCTTGAATGTCTTATTTATCTTATGACACCATATGTGTCCCTTGTTTATATTGTATTCCCATCTTGCATATATACCCTTACTTCTATACATGTGTCCTATAGTTACTTTAATTACAATTATCTTGTGACACTATGGGTGTCCCATGTTTGTAGTTATATGCCTACATGTGACTATGTTTCTATACTATTAATTACTTGTCTCTACAATATTATTGTTATTTCTATATAATACGGATATTTTTGTTTATGACACGTTCAATTTTTCTACAATGTTAATGTTACTTATATATACAAGTAATATTTACGGTTACATGTAGCACATTTCTTTCTTTGTGCACTATGGTATCCACAATATATAAACCCCTTTCTAGGTATATATTCCTAATTGTGGTCACCATTCTAATTTTATATATGATCCCACGTGAGTTTATAAAACTTACTACACATGGCTATGTATATTTTTGTTGTGTTGCATACTAAATTTTTTTCTCACGTCCACATAAAATTGTGTGAATTTGTTGGGATAGATTTTACATCTACATAAAAATTATTAGATATAAAATCAACTTATTATAGGTCAAAACCATCGAAATAGGTAAAAATACTTAAAAAGTGTCATAATTAAATACAAATCAAAACCTTACACTTGAAATCAAGAACATGACATGGTATTAACCACAAAGTATATATTCCAAGCCAAAGGGAATTTTGTAGGAAAATTCCAATAGTCTGATATTTTGTTACCTATTTGAATGTTTCTTTTATAGTTTAAGACATTTATTACTGATTTTAAATTATTATAGAGAGAACATGATTTATTCATTACTTCTCCTCTACACTACTCAAACATAGTTGTGAGGATAAGGATTTGAACCATGGTCCTCCGTCTCCTCTACATTATGCTAGAATCCATACACTCAATATCATAGCAAAACATATTGTGAGGGCATGGTATAACATTTCCTTTTTAACTATGTGATTTTATCTTACATTATAGTTAGAACATTTACAAAATTAGAGAAAGATCCAGCTACAAAGGTGTGATCCATTGGGTAATGAAGTGGGATGAAGCATGTAAGTTATTCGTAGGTTTTCATTCATGTTCTATCATAAATTTAAAGTGGAATATATCAAGGTTACAAAACATTTTGATATGAAAGTCTTATCTTTAAATGAGGTACTTTGGTACCTCTCTCTCTTTCCTTCAATGTTGGGTTATATGATCTCAAACATCTAGCCCCTAACTTGACACATTTAAGGATGGATCACCCCAATGCTTCATCATCTCAAGAATAATTCCAAATCTTCATAAGTACAATAAAAATGAGAACTTCTCCTCTGCAGAATGAACATGTGTATTGCTTCCATGTTTAATATCTCCTTTACTCTACTTTATACAAGTTTAAAGTTACAAAATTTACAATTTTTATTTATAGTCTAAGTTACACTTCAGTTTCTATAAAAAAACATTGAATACACTCTGTCTTGAAAGTTTTACCCTAGAGCATGCCAACGCTAACACATAAAAAGATAACTTTTGGGCGAAGAAAAAGTGTGCACACCATAGTATGTGTTTCATTTAATAATTTAATTTTAAATTACATAATTAAATGGGGGTATAGTAGGGGTGGGGATGCAGACACTAATTTATTGTAAATTATCCTTTGAAAATGAATCTTTTTTGCAATGCTACATTGTTAAGATAAATGATAAAATTTTAATTCAATTAGTACATCTCTCTAGTTCTTTCACGATATTGACATCTACATTATATACTCTATAAACATTTATGAAATAGAGATTAATCAAAGTAGTAAATAAACCTTCAAAACAATTCTAGAACTCTCTATTTTACATCATATGCTTCCTATAAAGGACCATATTATTTGGTCATTATGGGTTATGTAGCCCTAGTTGATTTGTATGATCATTCCCTCTTTAATGTTTCAAATTTGATTTATATTTTAATACATTTATGGTGTCATTTCATCTTACTATAGTTGTCTTAATTGTAATATTGGACATATAGAAAGCTATATAAGTATGTCAATATCAACTTTTAACTTACTAGAAACTATTACAAGATATTACTGTAAATACCACTCTAAAAGCATTCAAGGATCTCCTATATATTCATAAATTAGTTGAACATCAATTACATCATATACTATTATAGGTATCTATCACCCAACTAGTTATAATATTATAGCTTCCTCTATTTACAAGAATGAAAATGTAATAGAGGCATGTCTTACCAATAGAAAATTCACTCTAAACATTACCAAAGGGTTTCGAGGGACAAAGGGTTACATCACAAAGCTAAACACACCATACTACACAACTAAATCACTAGGTACATTCTCTATTATATAGTTATACCACTATCTATGTGTCAAAATACATGTGGGCATTCATAGGGTTTATCTTAGATATTATTAACACTTACATAAGCACCTAGGATAACTACACGAGGCTTTATAATACATGAGGTAATGTAGTAAAATACTTTGATTGGTTATGTAGGGTTGAATGCTAAGGGTAGTCAAACCTCACCAGACATATGATTTCTATTTTTCATTATTTAATACTTTGATGAATGGTATTGAAAGTTGTTAGGGTTTCCACTTTATTACCCATGATTACAAGTCATAGCAAGGTTTGGAAAACAAGAGAAAAATACAATGAATAAAATTTCTAGAAATGTAAATCACATATGATGTCTTAGAACCTAAGATTTTAAGGGCCTAGGACTATACATCTCCAATAAATACTATATGTATTTTTAGCATTCTTGCTCAGCTCAGCTTTTGTTCCAAAACTAATAAAAATCATCCACAATTTATGAAAAACCTTTTCCAAATGTATATTCATCGAAATATCCCTTTTTATGGTATGTACAATTAATTCATGATCTCTTATCATGTACTTAATCTACCATTTCATCATTTATAATTATTACAATTAGTAATGAACAACATATAATCACTATGGTAGAAAATTTGCATTAGATTAAGATGAAAATTTATAACAAAAATAAAATTGAACCATTGTGTGAAATTTGAAAGCAATAAGGTTTTTTGAGGGATTTTAACATGTAAGTAGTATTCCCAAATCATATTTACCCTTCTTTAGTAACCTTTTTCATCAACAAAGGGGTTTCCTCATTTCAACAATATTTCCAATAGTAGGATGCTCATATAAGATTTTGGTGTGTAAAGGTGTGAAATTGTACTAGGTGGGGGTTTCATATATAGGATTCCAATTTGGGAAATCTATTTATATTCATGAATGTTGGATAATGGAGATGCAAGATTAGGCCTTGTTAATTAGCATCATCAATAATTAAGTAGGAATAATGTTCCATGGAATGTAATGTAATTACATATGATTAAAGAGATTTAAATAATTGATTAGAAGTTGATTAACATGGATTAGATCATCTTGTAGAAAAATTAGAGAGTGATTTAAGAGTGAATTTAGTGTGAAAGAGGGTTAATGTAATTTATTAATAAAGGGGCATTAATTAATAAAATAAGAATCAATAAGAATTTAATGCACCTATAATTGAAAATTGTACTTTATGCCAAACAATCTGAAACCATGTTGTCCACTTTAAGGTCTAACCTTTGAGATCTGCTATTTTTCCTTCCTTCACCAAGGTCATGCACTAGTCTTTCAAGGCTTCTGCATAACTTTTTGAAAACGACACTAAGAATGGAAACATATTTGAGGCTTTTAACTTTGCCAAAACACCCGTGAGTTGTCATGTTCCTCTAAATTCATCCAAAAACTATATAGAACACCGGAACTAAAAAAATTAGTACCCACTTTGATGATTGACAAAATATGGTCAACATCTTTGGCTTTTTGTATTTGGTTTCTCGCTAACTAGTAAGAACCCTGAAAAATGGATATTTTAGCCATTAATTCTAATGAAAAACCTATGTCATAGCCTGAACATGCATGCTAAAGGCTACATAGTGCTAATAAGGACTAAAATCCTCCTCGGAAAAAAATGAAATACCAACTACAACACCGCAACATGTGCACAAGGAACTGTATGAAGTAAACAAATCCTATAAGGCCTACCAATTAAGTTGGCATCCATTTATTGAAAGCAAAAACAACTACATAATAAATAACCTCCACTTTATTAGTCCTCTTCAAGTTAAAAGGAAATTTATGATTTCATCTCCACCAAGTTGTAAATAAGGAAGAAAACCTCTTCTTGGCCCATAACCCATGCTTATGGGTTTCATAGGCATGTTGCAATCTGACTTATCTTGGATAAACATATCCCCAACGAACACCCACTCTATTGGTGATACAATTTAGATGTCTTGATGCTTTATGTCAACTTGGGAGGTATCATCCTTCTTGTCTTCACTTGCAAGTCCTTCCAACTCATCTAGAGCTGCATATATTGCTCACAATATTCATCATGATTTTCGGGAGAAAAAAATGATCAAACACCTCCCGAACCTCATCCTTCTTATTGTCCCCTCAAACTAGTAATTTACTTAAATGAATGAAGAGGTCTGCAAAGAATTTGAATCTCATCAAGGAGCTGAAAATACTCCTCCCAATCTAAACCTGAATCTTCCACTGGTGTCCCAAGTTGAATTTTTGGCATAAGATCTTTCTTTCTCCTCAATTGGGGATGTAAGTACCTCGAACCATTAAATTCTGCAATTTGATTTTGATCTTCCTTTATAATTTGAGCTTCTAATTTCTAGCCAAGATCTTATTTAATATCTTGATGATATTTTGCATGCTCAACTGTAGCTATAACTTGTTGTGCATGATCTCCTCAAATATAACTTCACCAAATGATCATGTTTCATCCTTTGGATCTTGATCGAGGCCTATCATGCGAGCATGGACTTGATCTTCCTCCTCAATGTAGCATGGAAGTTTTACCAATTCACAAGGTTATTTTTCTCTTTGGGTTTCCTATGAAAAATTTGTAAGTTCTCTTTTAGTAGTGTCAATCTTAATCTCCTCTTCACACACACCTACATCCTCCTCTCCTTGTTCTTTCTTAAACTCACGTGGATCATCCATCCTCTAATCCAAATCTACCTTCTCCTCTACAAAATAAAACTTCACCTCTTCCTCGTAATCTTTTTCCAACAACGGAATAAGGTTGAACTCAAACTTTATGACCCCAAATATGTTACTTTTCTATAAATTTTATCACATTGTTTCTTCAATTGGATTCCCCTCCTAGATGATTTTATGATTGTCACCTTCTTAAATCAAGCTTACGGATGGTGGAGGAAGGGTAGGATAGGTCTCATCTTTCTTTGAAATTTTCAAATAAAGGAATGGGGTTCAAAATCTAATTTTAGCAGCCTAAAACATAGAAACTGATAGGTAGGCTGAATTGGTTGATAGGGAATAGGCACTAGATTCTTATGGGGAAGGTAAGTGGGAAATACCCATGGATAGGGTTCCTCAACCCTGATGCCTATCATCCTATAATTCTTTAAAATACATAATATAATCTACCAATTAGGAAGATAATATTAAATTACCTTGAACCTCTATTGTGGGCTAAACCAACTAGGTAGAGGACCTCCCCATTGACAAGGATGTTCTGCACTGGATGTTTAGCTTGTAAAATATGCACTTTCTCATTGACATCCTGTTATATCTACTCTAATTTCTGAACACCACATTCAAAATCTTCCCCATTTGACAATTACCTCTAAAATCTACATACTTTACTCATATCTTGCATGATCACCATAACTTTGTAAAATATCCTTGTTCATGAACAACACAATGGATATATGGATGGCCATATTGATCAGCGTAATTTGGATCATGGGGATATGGGTTGTAATAAGGGTTTTGGTAACGTGTTCTAGTGGATGATATTGATAAAACAGAGGTGGGTCCTGGATATTTCAGCTCTTGTAGAAAGGAATACCACCTAGGAAATGATGTCATGATTGCATGACATCAAGAGGATTAAAAATGGGAAATCATGTCTTCTAGAAATGAAAATAACCTTCTTAGACCAAAAATATAATCAGATTTGTATAGAAAATTACCTCCAAAGGGCTTAAATTTTACCAAGCACAAATTGAACTTGGAAAAACTATGAAAACTCAATTTTTGTCCCATCGGTCATGCCAAAAACTCTGTTATCTATCTGAAGTACACCTTCGTTGGATGGGCAACCACAATTATGACCTCAACAAGTATAATGGGATCCTCCAGGTTATGGGCATCTTGGACTAATGGGAACCTCTAAGGAGGGATGGCTCCCTTGATGGATCACTAAATTTCTAAATTTTGTCCGAGTTGAGGGTTAGAAGGATTGTAGAACTAAAATCTTGTAAAGGTCATACGCCAAAATTTTGTGGTCCTTAGGCTTGTACAAACACACTTATTGACCTGGTAAAAGGACTTCTAAAATTAACTATGGTATCTTATTTAATTGATTTATGATTCCCAAGGCAGTAAAATACACTTTCGTGGCTTGGAAAATGATTAAAATTAATTGATGTAGGTGTTGTAAGAGTAATAACATACAAAGGAACTATAAATTCATTGAAACATGCCTATATTTGGTTTGAACACACTATCAAAAAGATGTTAATGGAGGAAAACAGTCTTCTTATTCAATCATAAGGTGAAAAGTACAAACAACTTTATAGCATAAAAATGTAAAAATCTCCGATATGCTTTGCAGGAGCACACAATATATAGCCATGAAATCACTCTAACTCACACCCTAAAATAACACGCATGTTATTCTTGAACCCCTCCCATGCATGAATAGAATAATCAAAAGATAATAATAAAAATAAGGCTAATAATAGCCTATCATCTCTCACTCACTCAAAATTGAGTTGACTAAGTCTATCTCATCCTCATGTAAAAGGAGGTTGTACGGTCCTTTTTTAGAAGGAAAAGGTATAATTGGCATGCAAAGGCTATTTTTTCTTCATGTGTATTTTCAATTACATGGATTAGCCATAGTTGGCATAATTTGTGTATATGACTTACCATCATGCAAGAAATAATACACTTTCCTTTAAAAGGGGACATGCATAGTTTGACCTTTTCTAACTCAAAATATGTAAATTCAAAAATGGTTGAATAAAATAAACAACCCTTCAATACATGGACACATGCATAAGAGAAAAATCATTTAATTATAGTTGATTGACCATGGTCATTATTCACCTAATGCTTGACTCTATGGGTTAATGTAAGAACCCTAAAATAAATTCTCACTTGATTATTTTCATCTTACATGATGGTAGCGGTATGTTGGGGAAACCCAGTAGAAATTTTTTTTCCTGGCCACCATGGTTCAAAAATGAATCTTCGGAAGTTTTATTTATGATGGCCGACATTGTTGTAGCTCAAGCTTTGCAAAATGGATGGATTTGTTTTCATTTCTCTATGACCTAAACTATTTCCCATCATTTCTACATATCACCATGGATTCACAGTATTTTTGCTTTGTAAATAGGTTCAACCATTTCATTTTTTCAAGTTCGAGCCCTACTTGTTTGCTATAATGAACTCTCCTCTGGAAATTTCAAGTGAGGGTATTTATTATTTATGGCTGCTATTAATTTGAATGTGTTCAATAGTGTCACCATTTGTTTTGTGGATATTTTTCTCAAAGGTAACTCTTTGGACTAGCTAGTTTTAATTGCAAATCATGCTCCATTTAATTATTTGCACAAGGGCTTTGATCCATATATCCGATTAATAATGCTTCGTGGGTTAGATTAATGCCATTCTTTAACCATTTTTCTTGGTCTCGTGAGATTACTCGTCGTATTTTTGTTGTTGTTAGCTCACATTTGTAGTTTCATTGAATATCTCCACTATCCAATCATGGTTCTATTTGTTAGAGAATGGAGCCCTTGATTTTGTATTATTTTCATCTGTCTCTCACTTGCCAAGATCCGGTTTTGTGGTTTAAGTATGTATGATAGCCAGTGCTTGAGATTTATCAATCCTGGAGATCTATATTAAGCTTATCCACCATTGTAAAGGTATAGAGGTCTATAATTTCTACTTTTTCACAAAGGATTATTGGAAGAATTATATAGTTCTTATTAGGGAGTTGTGTGCATATTTAAAATTGCTCACCGGCTTTCATATATCTACCAGTGTCCGCCAATACTCATGCTTGTTATTAGTTGGTATTGTTTGTTGCATTATGGAGTTAGCCATGGAAACGTTTGAATTGCATGTATATTGTAAAATAAATAACCATATTTTATATATGTTGGTATCCGATTTACTCTCCTTCACAACTTGAACAACATCATGAACTTGCACAAGACACTCAAGGATAGATAGATGTTTTGTATGTCATTTGTAGCCGAGGAAGAACACCTATTTGCTTGTTTGCATTCAAGAATTGAGGGAGTGGATAGAACCTTCAACAGGGGTTTTGATCTAACCCTCACTATTTTAGGTTGTGCCTATAAACCAAGGCAAGAGAACCTATATTGCAGCCCCTATATGGTAAGGAGATGGAGATATCCTTTTGTTTTGCATATGATATGGAAGAGACTTTGTGAAAACATGATCAAGTATCCATTATCCAAACTCAAAGGAGTTGTCATTCGAATGATGGAAATGTTCTCAAAAAAAAAGCTAGAGTTCTTTAAAGACATGATAAAACCCGATCAACTTTGTGCATTTTAGTGAAAGGATTGAATTATTTTGTGGACACACAATGCAAATTCAGTGTATTGTAGGTAGGATGAGTTAGTTTAAAATGAAAATCTGATGAGATATGTTGGGACAAGAGTAGCTAGAAATCATCACCTTCTCTCGGGAAACTCGAAAATGAATTACAACACCGAACCACGAGAGATGTTTCAATGAATTTGAAGTACTCTTTCAACCAAGATGTGTGCACAAATGGAGGCCCAAATTTACACTATTCCACACAAACTTTGATAACCTGCCACAAAGGCTTGAAGTAAAATATCAATGAATCATCCAAGGAATCCTTATTTAATCATGACCTAAGGTACACCCAAAGGTTTACAAACACCCTCAATTTACAAGGAAGGTAAGATGAATTTAAATCTGTTTATCTTCACTCAAATGAATGCTCTTCTGAATGGAAGATTGCAAATGCCTTCAAACCCTCTACAAGAAATGAGACCATGTATGACCAATAAAGATCCCAAACACAAGATTGCAACATGAGCATGAAACACAAATTGAAAACATATTGAAATACAAGTGTATGCAAGCTTTGCTCACAAGAGATAAAACTAGTTAATCCAAGAATTCGATCAAATATATCAAGTAAGGGAATGTTATTTAGACAATCTCAAACATTTTCGATGGCTTTACAATTGAAACCAACTCAACATGATAAACATTTGATGCAAACAGGAATCAAAAATGGCTCTCAGGCAGTTTCTCCAAAAGAAAATGGACTCCTTCCAGTTTTCTTTGTGAAAATTCTTCTCTTTCTCCAAAATTCTCAACAGAATTTACAAAATGCCTCCAAATTACCTCATATACCCTCTACTAACTTGGATCCTTGAATCCCAAGCAAAGAATATGCCAAAGGGATAAAATTTGTTACAAAACTCTTATCCATTTCATGAAAATGACATCAAAACTGTAAAATAGCTCGAATATTGCGAGGATGCACAAATATTTTTAAATATTGCATGAACTCGGATCCTTATCCATTCCGTGGTCACGTTTTTTGGCATTCCACCATGCCAAGATGCATTTGCAATCATTTTTCACCTTTTTCCCTCATCATTTTAACTCTGCAACTTTTCATTTTTTACCTTTCACGTTTTTACACGAGCTGAGAAAAATATTTCACAAAAAACACTACAGGGCACCGAATTAGCTCAAATAAATGATGCCATTGTGTTTAGAAGGATGAGGGGATGCAGATTCATATAAAATTTCATGTGATTTGGTGCAAAAATGATGATTCCACACTTCTTGGAGCTTCCATGGCGCCCAAAAATGAAATTACACAAGTTGCTGTTGATTAAAATCAACTTTAAAATTCCACCCTCCACGTGTCAGATGAGATCTTGAATATTCTCCACTTTTGTCTTTGGATGGGGTGGGACACGTGTCCAAATACCATTAGACTGGGCCCTCATTTTAAAATTTGCATTTGCGACCTTTTTTGACCTCGGGAAAATTTTGAAAATTTTCCCGCCTACCCCCTGAACGCGCCACGTGTCCTCATGTGGGCCTGTACCAAAACCGCAAGACAATTTGATGAATTTTACAACCTTTCTGAGAAAAGGAAAAATTTCTCAACATTCTCCGTGGGCCCGAACACCCACCTTTTCCCCGCCACGTGTCGATCTACTATTCCATTTTGCGGAGCCGACCCTTCCATCTTTGCCTCCGGACCTCATGAGCATCAAAACACCATGCAGCTGAGCTCTCTTTTTTTCCCCTTTTAAAAGTGCCATGTGTCGCCCCGAATGGCTATGGGAGACAACTTCAAATTTTCCATGGGTTCATTTTTTACCTTGAGATTTTTCACCAAAGTTTGGAAAATTTTCCATCTTTCGTCCGTGCTCCGAATTTCCATCAAAGGATAGACACGTGTCCATTGTTAAATGGTGGCGGGATCTCAACTCGAAAATTTCATTTTTACCGTTTGAAGTTAAAAACTTCAAATTCCTAAAAGCCTCTGCCCCTCCATTTCATCCCTGCATACGTGTCACTTTGTGATTCGCACGGAGATCTGACCCAAATTTTTACTTTGAAATTTTGCCTTCAAAGGCAAAAATCCAAAAAACATGCACAACCCTACTTCTCATCAGCTCCCTGGACACATGTCCTCTTCCTATTGGATACGGGATTTTGGGCTGAATTTTTCCTTTGACACCCTAAGCCAAAAAACATCAAAAAATTTCCTAAGTCCTTCGCCATCCGCTTGACCTTCCTGTGCCACGTGTCATCATGCCATTCACTGCGGGCCTTCGAGCAAAAATTGATTTTGAGAAATTTTCCAAAATGGAAGAAAATTTCCTAAGTGTGGCCCGCCAACCACCAATCCATCATCCAATCAAATCGTGCCACGTAGGCACACCACTGTAGCACTGCGGGGCCGTGGACAAAAATTTTCCTTTTGCCAAAATTTCAAAAATGACAAGTTATAACATTTTTCGACCTCGGCCCCGCCAACGAGAGCCTGCCACGTTAGCATAAAGGTTACAATGATAATTTTGATGGCCGGGTGACACCCGTATACCCGTCAAAAACGTAAAAACACATGGGGTGCCCCTGAAATAAAATTTTTCACAAAAGGACAGGTTTCTCGGTTTTGAACCGATTAAATCATGTTTTATCATGAATTTCAGCCTGGGGATTAGGATTTCAACTTCTAGAAACTCATATTCGATCAAACACGGGTTTTTACACAAATTTGACAAAGGGAAAATGGCTCACTGAAAATGAATAAGTTAGGGCACAAAAAAGGGAACTTGGGAATTTGTTTCAATTTAGGGAAAAATCATGACAATGTGAGCAACTTCAAAGGCATTCAATTGGAAAATGTGAACTCGAGACCACCAGATAGAACAAATGAATGCTTTGGAGCAAAATTGGGCATGGAAATTAGAGCAAAGTGTGTAAAGTGAGTATTTGCACCAACAATATCTACCCCCATTTTGAGTTCATCTCGGTACTTTTGAGAAAATATCTACTTCTCTTTGTTCTGTGCTCCGATTTGCCTTTCTAGGTTTACATTTATTTGTCTCGAAAATGCTCTATTCAATAGGTTTTATTCCAATTCAAGCTAGATTTGAGTCATACTCAAAGTTTAACTTTTATTAGCTAGTTTGTGCATGATTTCCATTGATGGGCACGTGAGCTTTAAATTTGTGCCTTACTTGAGTTACCTTTCTAGGTTGACATTTAGAGGCTTAGCTTAGTAGTGCGCTTTCGAAAGTAAATCTTAGTCTCTTTTATCTCGCTTGGCTATTTGAGCTGAAAGAATCTTTGTTCATTGGTGAGCTATTATTTAACTTGTTTTTCCAGATCTATCTCGTATGTTTAATATTCACACCGCATATAACACATCCTTTGAACTTGACTCGAGTTTCATGGCTTACTATTCTAAACACTAATCAAGGTTGATTACTTTTTGATAACATAGAAACATTCATGCACTTTCTTTAATTTATGTTTTTCTTTGAAAAGGCGAGCAATTTTTTTTATAAAATTTATATCATGTTTGGTTGGTTTGTAGGGTTCCCAAATCGGTGCTTCTCTATTTCCTATGTATTTGTATCATTGCTAATGTTATTTCATCCAATTCCAGGAGTCACTTGAAGCCTAAATTTGTATCATAGATCACTTGTGCATACCGAGATTGCACCATGATTTCTATTCTCTATTACCATGCACTTATAAAAGTAGAGTATGTAAAATCTTTTAGGCTAAGCTTTCTTGTAAGTCTTTAGAAAAATCACACTTTCCTTTGCTAAAGAATTACGGATTTGTAGAAAGGCATAGATTTGATTATATGGTTACAACTTAGTACTCTATATATTTTTTGACACCTGAAAATCTTTATATTTTAATTCTTTAATCATATTTTTAAGAATACACTTATTGTAGCCATAGTGATATCTCTCAATCACTTGTTGATGAAAAATTAAATAATCTATGTCCAGAAAATTTGCACATTACGATTGAAGATAAGCTTATGGATGTCCATGATGCACTTGCTTTGCATTTCAAAAATGAAATATGTATTCTCCTTTCCTATGAAAATGTCTGAAATATGTATTCTTCCATTCTTTTTGCATGATCTTGAAGTCATTTGTAGCTTATATTGAAGTTCAATTTTGTAATTTGAGAGAAATGTATTCGAGACCGGTGATATTCTACTAGTTGCCAAAAGTATGAAAATTTTACTTTCAGAACTATTTTGTAAACTTTATTCATGCCTTTTTTCCCTCTATTGAATTTTTAATCTTGATGAATTTTTGAAACTATGTACCTTGCATTTCTTTTCGTGTAGACTCTAGATTTTTTGAGCTGATTTAAAACTAAAGATCGCCATTTACATAGTTGTCCTAGAACTTGATAAAATATGGAAAATATGATTTCATTTCTCTGATAGTAACTAT